>JARQWZ010001977.1:0-276088 GCA_033150135.1 Gobio occitaniae | reverse complement strand
GCATACAAGAAACTTCCAGACAGGTGTGTTGAGGTAAATTGGAGCTAAACTCTGCAGGACAGTGGACCTCCAGGACCAACTTTGGACACCCCTGATATAATCAGTTAGTGCCCAGCATTGATTATGACAAACAGTAATGGCCGAGGGCCATCTGTAAGTGTTTTACATGACAGTTAAGTCACAATATCATTGAAACCCCATTAAAAACATGTAAAACTTTCTGTAATACAAGACATGGAAAATAAAACAGTAAGTAAGATTTACTTTATTTTTCTTTGGCAAGTTTTTGCGTGCATATTTTTAAAGTAAATTTCACTTATGAAATTAAGTAAACTCTACTTAACCAAGTCAAGTCAAATTAACAAAGAAATTCAATAATTTTAACTTGGCCAGTACAAGAATAAGTAATGTATACTTAGGTGAAGTTACCTTTGCAATACATTTTACTCAAAAAACTATAACAGTGAATTAAACCACACTTTTGAAGTGTATGCTTTACTTAGACATAGATACTGTGTAGACACCATATCGACATAACAGAAGCACCTGAACACAGACCTCAATACTGTTACACGATACACAATGACGGTAACGTCATTTTGAGTAGAAAATTAACTCCAAATGTCACAAAATGGCAAGTTACTAAACCTAACAACAAAAGCAATGATGAAACAGTGACTACAGCTGGAAACAGCAAAAAAAAAAATCAACCTTATTAATTATTCAAACCCCAGTGCATGATGGGAACAGTATCAGAAAAGTTGAGTAGTTTTACTTAACGCTTTCATTTCTACTAGCTTGACTTTTAAAATTCTTGTCTGAACTAACTTTTTCCATGTAGAAATTATATTAGTTTTTTCTGTAGTATTTTACTTCACCACAGAATCATTTTTTATCATTGAACAACAACGATGAGAATCACACATTGTTGCATTTTTTAATTAATGTAATCTTTTAACCCTCTTTTAACAGTTTATTTTAAGGTTTGACACTCATTAATCATGAACTGTCATCACTAATTATATGCAGTCATATGTGTTTTTATTAAAAATGAAGTTTTTCAAGAACTGACCTGTCCTGTGAAATCCGTCCGTTCTGGATCAGCAGCTTCTGTCGGCAGGATGATGGAGTGGTTTTACAGTCGGTTTATAATCTGATGATGATTCCTGACCACGACTGGTTTTCTTTCAGTGTGTGACGTCACAAGGCAGGGCAATTTGGTCTGGGAGTCGCATTGAGAGATTCTGTACTGAGAGACCAGATTCCAGTAACAGACAAATAAAATACTGGAATTATATTTGTATATTATTGTTTATAATTATATGTTCTGAATCACAAATATATGTTGATATTAAGATATATCTTAAAAAAAATTGTAAATGTACTTTTGAGTTTTACATGTGAAATCGTTTAGGGAAATTTGCAAAGCTTTAACAAATTTGTTTCATTTGCATAAATGAGTCATGTGACCTGTTTGTGACCTCCAAAATGGAATGTATCAACAAAAAAAGTTTTTTTCTGTTTTGTTTATCTTTCAATCCGGACCTTTTTGAATGGTCAGAAATAACATTTTCATGGGAACTTTAGCAAAACGTTTGTCAGCTGAGTTTACGACTCGTGATGCTTCAGTCACAGGTTCAGAACTTTGTCTAACATTTTGGCAAGGTTCTCTCAAAGTTATGAACAAACGTTATTCCACTAACATAAAAAAAGTATAAGTTATCTGTTCTTTAATAATGTTCTCAAAATATTACCTCAAAAAACATCAGACTATTCAAACAGTTTGTATTCTGAAATGTTTTAGTTGGGACATTCGTCTAGCACAGTGGTTCTCAAAGTGTGGTACTGCCTCTAGTGGTACGCAGAGGAATCACTAAATAAATCAATGTTAAAACACATACATTTTAATTTAATCTTTATTTAAGTAAAGGTTTTTTTTACATTTAAGTACAGTACAGTTTTAATTAACTTTACAACACATTTTTATTAAATCATTATTTTTCTTATTTTATTTACCAGTATGTAAGCACAGTGCAGTGTTAATGTACAAACTGTGTATTTACAATGTTAAAGTGGCTGACAAAATTAAATAGGAATAAACTGCCTTGTTTTTGAACTGTGCAGAGCTATAGCTGAATAGTTAGGCCTACTACGCTACTGTATTTTAATGTTGGTCATTATGGTGGTACTTAGAGAGCCAAATACTTTCTTAGGTGGTACTTGGTATGAAAAGTTTGAGAACCACTTGTTCAGAGATCATTAAAAAGTAACTCTCACATAATGTTTGAAGAATGTTAAAATGGAATGTTCCTTTAATATTTGCCTAACCTACCGTATATATATACCCGAATATAAGACGACCCTGAATATAAGGTGACACCCCCCCCCCCCTCCATTTTCCAGACTTTTTTTCGGGGGGGGGGGGGGGGGGGACATTTTAACACCATTCATTAAATATTTGGATTAATTTGTCACAAAATAAAGTGCACTCTGTCAATGAGTTCAGAAATGAATGAATGAGTGACTAAAAAATGAATTACTTTTTCACAAAAATACAATTATTATGTAGGCCTATGTATGTACTGTATGTAATTGTGGTACTGTGAAGATAGATAGAAAATAACCATCTGCTTTTAATCAAACACATCTGACATTAAAGTCTTGAAACAAACCGAACCTGTGGGGTTGCAATAAGACCAGCAGTGCAAATGGGCCTTTAGCTGCACATTAAACTAGGCCTATTCCTCACAGAGATCCCCTGCCTCGCTATGCTCACTCTCACTGTCATCACTATCATGATGCTCCCATCAAGGGTATTTGATATGCAGCATTTCTTAAATCTATGAATGATGCTCTCCTGGCTTATGGCATCCCATGCTTGGAGGATCCAAGTACAGAGCAGATGCATTGCTGGCTTCTTAGGTTTTCCAGTAGGCGTCAGTGAGTGAACGCCTGACAGGAGCCACTCAGTGTACCTCCTGCGCAGATTATCCTTGAATGGCTTGTTGATGACAACATCCAATACCTGTAGCTGGCTTGTCATCCCCCCGGTATGATCACTAGATCGCCGTTCATTTTACGCAACTGAGTTTTGACGGGCTCCGTCAAGTGTCCGCGGAATGCATCCAAAACGAGCATATTTCTCTTGTTATGAAGTGCACCGCGGCGCCTGCCCCACACTACCTTGAGCCAGTCCACTACCAGGTGAGTGTCCATCCAGCCCTTTTCCTGGGCACGTACGATAATGCCAGCTGGCATCGTCTCCTTTGGCATAGTCTTCAAAATCACACATGGGGGGAGTTTGGTCCCGTCAGCGAGACGCGCCAACATTACAGTGATTCGTTTTTTTTTAATTTCCAGTAGACCGCACAATAACTGATTTGTCCCCTTTTCTTGGCAACAGTGACAGATGTTGGCATGTCAAAAAACACTGGTGTTTGGAGAGCATTCCCTATCTGATCCAGGGGGTATGAGTGAGTTTTCCTCAGTTTAAACACGTATCGCTGTCAGCCCTTTGCGCCCTTCATTCGTGTACACCACCCAGTGCTTTGAATTCATTTGTCGGTATGTTCATATCCTTGGCTATCTCCAGAGCCCTCAGCCGAATGATTTCTCTTGTGATTGGCATTGCATCCCAACGTTTTTTTTTATCACATATTCATAGATTCTATCATCAAATTCTGCAAACTTGCCACTTTGAGGTCCACGGAAAGCTTTCCTTTGGCTGTTGGTATTTTTTAGTCCTTCTTTTTGTGCTCACCACCTCCGAACGTTGCATTCTGTGACTCCAAATTTTTTGGCAGCTTTGCAATTATTAGATGATTCTGCCTCATTCACGAGTGTCATAACTGTTTTGAACGTGTTGATTTATTTGATCAACTTTTGAAGCTCTTTTCTCAAGATGATCTCCTGACTTCTCCATGGCGGCACTTTACTGTTTATTTAATTAATAACACTGTCACTAATTACGTAGCCTATCGTGTTGGCGCCCTCTACTGTTTCCCCTGCTTTCTCCCTTTCCCCCCGTGATTTTGTCTATATCGCGAATATAAGACGAACAACCATTTTTCAGCTTATTTTTAGGACACAAACCTCGTCTTATATTGTATATACGGTAAAACATAATTTATTTTTAATGTCTCGTTTATGCATGTAACACTAGTTTTTTCTGTAGTACTTACTTCACTACATAATCATTTTTATCATTGAACAACAACGATGAGAATGAAACATTGTTGCATTTTTTAATTAATGTAATCTTTTAACCCTTTTTTAACAGTTTATTTTATGGTTTGACACTCATTAATCATGAACTGTCATCACTAATTATATGCAGTCATATGTGTTTTTATTAAAAATGAAGCAAACTGACCTGTCCTGTGAAATCCGTACATTCTGGATCAGCAGCTTCTGTCTGCAGGATGATGGAGTGGTTTTACAGTCGGTTTATAATCTGATGATGATTCCTGACCACGACTGGTTTACTTTCAGTGTGTGACGTCACAAGGCAGGGCAATTTGGGCTGGGAGTCGGATTGAGAGATTCTGTTCCGAGAGACCATATTCCAGTAGCCTGGTTTTACCAGACTCTTGTACATTTCATTTGTACATAGAGTCTGGCCACTCTCCATTGACAAGCGTTTACTTCCTTGAAGGCGGGACCTCTGTTGAAGTTTAAAACTATTGGATCTGCCAAGAGTCACTCTGGATCTGCCTAACCAATCACAAACGTTTGGTCGTGACGTATGTCACGCGCCGTTCGCCTTTGATTCTCACATTAACTGTGCGCACCACCTCAGTGTCAGTGATAAAACCTCGTGCATTCGGATTGTGATTTATTCACGGTGGAGAGGAGAGTTTTGTGATCAGAACACGCTGCTCTCGTGGTGCATATCTCGTGCAATCATAACATGATTGTATGCTGTCAATAAAATGTCATATGCTTGGTATGATAAGAATAAATGCTGCCGTGAATAACAGCCCAATTCAAATGTTTACGTGCTTTTTCTTCTTTTATTTTTTGAGCGGTGATGAAATATTTTGCTCTTGTAAACACTTGCCAGTATTTAAAGGTCCCCTTCTTCACGATTCCATTGTTCAAACTTTAGTTAGTGTGTAATGTTGCTGTTAGAGCATAAATAATACCTGTAAAATTATAAAGCTCAAAGTTCAATGCCAAGCGAGATATTTTATTTAACAGAAGTTCCCTTTCAAAGCCTACAGCGAACGGCTGGCTTGGACTACATCCTGGTACTTCCTTCTTTAATTACGTCAGTAGAGCAGTAGAACAGACAAACCTCGCCCACAAAGAAACGCGAAAAAGGGGGCGCGGTCTTGTTGCTGTCCCACGTGGAGAAGCGGACGGTCGCGTGGAGAAAAGGAACTGTTGCGTTGAGTGTGTTTATCGCCATGTCATCGAGACGCTGTTATTTTCATCCAGGAGTCAAATCACCTTTGTTTGGCTTTCCCAGGGACGCTGTAGAGATTATTGAGCATACATCTCTCCGTTAAGAGGCGTGACCTTTCCAACGTGCGCTAAACTGCTGTCAAATTACAACACAGGAACCGCTTTCACGTGCGCTAAGCTGTGGTCGAATCACAGCACAGGAACCGCTTTGCACAATCAGAACTCGTTACGTATTTCTGAAGGAGGGACTTCATAGCACAAGGAAATCACCAGCCGTTTTTAGGACAGTGGAAACAGTGGTACACAGATAAGTAAATTGTGTGAAAAATACTGTGTTTTTTTACACGCGAAACATGAACACATGTTATATTGCACACTGTAAACACAATCAAAGCTTCAAATAAACACGAAGAACGGGACCTTTAAAGAAATACAAGTCTAGAAATGCAAATTACAGCTCACGCAACTGTACAGTGCTCTGAAAGGGTCTATAAAGGATATAAACCGTGAGTTTTGAAGTGATATATTCTTGAAAACTCAGAGATGTGGATTGGGACAGCAATTACATTACCACACGACCTTGGTGTTTGTCAAAAGCAGTCGATAATTCAGCCTGGGTTTTTCTCGCGGGTGGTGGGAGACGGACGGCTTCAGCAACTCCTTTACCACTAACGGAGCGAGCTGGAAAAGACTTTTCCCAGACCACAACATCAGCAGTACAGCAGTGATTGTTCTTGCTCCGTGTAACGGGAGTTCGTTTGTTCAGGGAAGAAGGATGCGGGAACCGGCGAACGTTTAACAACTTTTAATCAAATAATAAACACAAAATGAAAGTAAAAGCGGCAGCCCCTCACGGACGACTGCCGCGCACAAACATAACAAAACGCATCTTAAAATCCAGGCCTGGTCCTCTCTCGTCCTTCACCGGTGTCGCTCGTCCTTATATGCCTCCGTGCTCCCTCATGAGAGGACTCGAGACCGGTGTGTCTCAATCACGCACACCGATCTCGCTCGCTCGTCCACCTCGCCACACTCCGGTTTTAACTTCTGGACATTCGTCAGCGCTGCCACACACTCGCATCTTTCACCGCCGCCATTACTGAACTACAACTCAAACTAGCGCACGACATCAACGTCATCGCTCTCAGCCACTCCCTCTGTTCGCTGATTGGACCGGTAAAAAATTGTTCGGGGGAAAACCTAAGCATACACCGCAGTCCCAGACGTAGTACTGAAGGAAAATGAAAATTGAGCGGAAGTACGTAGGAGGGCGGAGCCAGGCTAATATTCCAGTACCAGACAAATAAAATACTGGAATTATAATTGTATATTCTTGTTTATAACAGTATATCAGTGTAAAACCTGTAACAAATAGGACCAACTTGTCCACTACATATGCATGAAAAAAAAACTAATTATTATATTCAATATTCAACAATGCATTTAATAGTGCATACAGTAAAGTGTCTAAGCTGTAAAACAGTAGGACCATTGTCTGCTATACATTTTTTTAAATCACATAGTGTGTGTTAATGAGATGTGCTTTGAGTGTGTGAGAGGACAGAGAGTGTGTGTGTGTGTCTGTGTGTGTGTGTGAGAGTGAGCGTGAATGAATGCGAGTGTGTGTGAGTGAGTGAGTGTATGCGTGTGTGTGTGTGTGTGTGTGTGTGTGTGTGTGTGTGAGTGAATGCGAGTGTGTGTGTGTGTATGCGTGTGTGTGTGTGAGTGAATGCGAGTGTGTGTATGCGTGCGAATGCTAGCGTGCTTATGGTCCTGGACTTTCGGACGCTTCCTTGTCACTTGCGTGATGTCCATGAGATGAAGTATGGCGTGATCCTGGTCAACCTTGTTTGGTTTTTCCATCCATCCATCCATCCATCTTCTTCCGCTTATCCGGGGCCGGGTCGCGGGGGCAGCAGTCTAAGCAGAGATGCCCAGACTTCCCTCTCCCTAGACACTTCCTCTAGCTCTTCCGGGGGGACACCGAGGCGTTCCAAGGCCAGCCGGGAGACATAATCCCTCCAGCGTGTCCTCGGTCTTCCCCGGGGCCTCCTCCCGGTTGGACATGCCCGAAACACCTTCCCGGGAAGGCGTTCTGGAGGCATCCGGAACAGATGCCCGAGCCACCTCAGCTGTCCCCTCTCGATGTGGAGGAGCAGCGGCTCTACTCCGAGTTCCTCCCGAGTGACTGAGCTTCTCACCCTATCTCTAAGGGAGCGCCCAGCCACCCTGCGGAGAAAGCTCATTTCGGCCGCCTGTATCCGGGATCCTGTCCTTTCGGTCATGACCCAAAGCTCATGACCATAGGTGAGAGTAGGAACGTAGATTGACCGGTAAATCGAGAGCTTCGCCTTACGGCTTAGCTCTTTCTTCACCACGACAGACCGGTACATCGACCGCATTACTGCAGAAGCTGCACCGATCCGTCTGTCAATCTCCCGTTCCATCCTCCCCTCACTCGTGAACAAGACCCCTAGATACTTAAACTCCTCCACTTGGGGCAGGAACTCTCCACCAACCTGGAGTGGGCAAGCCACCCTTTTCCGACTGAGGACCATGGCCTCGGATTTGGAGGTGCTGATCCTCATCCCAGCCGCTTCACACTCGGCTGCAAACCGTCCCAATGCATGCTGAAGGTCCTGGTTAGAAGGGGCCAACACGACAACGTCATCTGCAAAGAGCAGAGACGAAACCGTGTGGTCCCCAAACCTGACACCCTCCGGCCCTTGGCTGCGCCTAGAAATTCTGTCCATAAAAATTATGAACAGAACCGGCGACAAAGGGCAGCCCTGCCGGAGTCCAACATGCACCGGGAACAAGTCTGACTTACTGCCGGCAATGCGGACCAAACTCCTGCTTCGGTCATACAGGGACCGGACAGCCCTCAGCAAAGGACCCCGGACCCCATACTCCCAGAGCACCCTCCACAGGACGCCGCGAGGGACACAGTCGAATGCCTTCTCCAAATCCACAAAACAAATGTGGACTGGTTGGGCAAACTCCCATGAACCCTCCAGCACCCTGTAGAGGGTATAGAGCTGGTCCAGTGTTCCGCGACCAGGACGAAAACCACACTGTTCCTCCTGAATCCGAGGTTCCACTGAAGTATGGCGTGATCCTGGTCAACCTTGTTTGGTTTTTCATAAAAATAATTTAAATGTATCCTCAGATCGTCCGGCGACAGCCTCTCGGCCTGACAGAAACCTTTGGCAGCAGCTTTGTGTTGATATCCCACTGTTGTTATCAACGCGCTACCTGAGTGAGGAAACTTCTTTTTTTGTTGTTTTTTGTGATTTTCTTTGTCCAGTCGGCGTTTTCTACCCCCAGGTGTAGGTCTCACTTGCTCATCAAGGCCATCAAAAGTGTTATCAGAGTTTAAAGCACTCATTTTGATGAATGAATGAACATAAACAAACAGCTGTTCAGAGTGCAGCCCTGTTGGATTACGTAGTACGCTCATCGAATTCTGATTCGTTGAGAGGATATATCGTGTTTAGGCTAAAAATAGGTTCTGCGTTTATCGCGCTTTGGAAAGAAACTGCATCTTGCAGTACATTTTAAACAAGGAAATATAGCGATTTGGCATGAAATGTTGATGGAGCATTGAATAGGTTCAGTACACAGCAAAATGACATGATAAACTAATTTTTTTTTTAAATGGCGTTTATCGCGTTTTGGAAAAGAGCTCTTCATATATATATTATAATATTTTTTTTTTAACCTAAATAGCTCATCTTGCGCTGCTCTGCGACGTGCTAATGATTGTGCAATCACGTCGAAAACGTCACACTAGATATAGGCTGAAGTACCGCTCCAAGCGACCATGCGAGGACTAATACAAACTCCCTTTACCAAAAAACACTCCATCTTCAACTTCAAAAACATCGTTGTTTTACCTTTTTTTTTTTGCTAAAGGACGTTTGTACGGGGGCGGTACTTCTGCCCACGTCTAATGTAACGTTTTAACGTTTTCAATGTGATTGCGCAATCACTAGCATGTCGCAGAGCAGCGCAAGATGAGCAATTTAGGTTAAAAAAAAGAAAAGAATATATATATATATATATTATTATTTATTTATTTTTTTTATAATTTTTTTTTTAATGGCCGATCGTTTGGCTAGATAAGACCCTATTCCATGTTTGGGATCGTGCAGAGCCTCTGAAGCCCTTCCTTTGAAAGTGCATTGATTTGAACCTTGAACATTTTGGTTGTAATTGAAAACCATTATGTGAAGAAAAATCCTGGAATGTTTTCCTCAAAAAAAAAGAATTTCTTTTTGACTGAATGACATGAACATCTTGGATGAGATGGGGGTGAGGAACATTTCAGGGCATTTTCATTTTGAAGTGAACTAATCCTTGTAATGTATTTTAACAATTATAATCAAGGTTTTTAGCTTGCCCCTCAATTTTTTGTCCATCCTGTTATTTTTGACTACTTTCCCTTTAAATGAAAGTTGGACAAATTGAATGACATCATATCATAAAGCAGTCATCACTTCTTTGGAGGGAAACAACTTGGGCCAGTGAGTGAGATCCTCAATTATTTGAACTGTCAATTTTATATTTCAAATTTGATGTGGTCAACCTTAGTATATCCACCCTTTTAAGGGAAATATGACAAAGGTTAGTAGAAAAATCATATTTTTAAAATGAAATTTTAATGCAATTCTTTATTAGATAAACCTTCTATGTAAACCTTCTTGTTGTAAAGCCTAGTGTGTTGGTTCTGTTTCATGGTCATGTGTCATGTTGTCTTGTTTCCTGGTTTGTCATGTGATTCCATTGTGCCCTCATGTGTTCATGTCATGTTGTTATTGGTTGATTTAGTCATGTGGGTTCTCAGTTCAGTTCTGTCATTGGTTCACAGGTGTCTTGATTGTTCACAGGTGTGTCTTGTTAGTCATTAGTCTCTTAAGCCCTCATATGTGTCTTTGTCTAGCTTTGTTATATGTAACCCGCTGATGGTGAGTGACTGTTCATGCAGTGCCACCGCTCCCATTACACACATCACGTGCTGCGCGTAGGGCACCAAGTGCTCATGGGGGCACCACAAGAAAATGCTCTCTCTACCCCCCCCCCATTCTGCAATATAATTTGTGACCGCCGCCACCGCGGGCATCATAACGTAATCGCGCATAGGGCATCAAAACGGCCAGCGGCGGTACTGTGTCAAGTCAAGTCATAATTAATTTTTTGTATATGTTCATGTTTATCATCACTGCACTTGGGTTCATCTACACTTGCCTCCAGTGGATCCCTTCATTACACTTGTTTTTGCTCAGTCAGGATGCAGTGGCTGATTTTAGATCAGAATGTCCACTCTGTTATATCATTGGACACTGAGATAAAAGTAATTTATGATTAAAGTAGAAGAAGTGTATCCAGTTCAAAATAAAGTTGTAACTGCTAGTACTTGAGCGATATAAAATCATCCGTCCATTTTGTCCTCCCTGCTATTATTTTACCCACCCTGTTAACATTAGTTTTTCCACCCTGTTATTATCAGTTTGTCCACCCGTTATTATCAGTTTGTCCACCCTTTATTATCAGTTTGTCCACCCTTTATTATCAGTTTGTCCACCCTTTATTATCAGTTTGTCCACCCTGTTATTATCAGTTTGTCCACCCTTTATTATCAGTTTGTCCACCCTGTTATTATCAGTTTGTCCACCCTTTATTATCAGTTTGTCCACCCTTTATTATCAGTTTGTCCACCCTTTATTATCAGTTTGTCCACCCTGTTATTATCAGTTTGTCCACCCTTTATTATCAGTTTGTCCACCCTTTATTATCAGTTTGTCCACCCTGTTATTATCAGTTTGTCCACCCTGTTATTATCAGTTTGTCCATCCTGTTATTATCAGTTTGTCCACCCTGTTATTATCAGTTTGTCCACCCTTTCACTGCATGAAAAGTGGGATTTTCGTCAGTATGTGGCACTGTAGATTGCCGTGAAACTTCAGGTTTACGACTGTGCACGGCAATTTGCAGACAACACCGAAAACCTGCCGGAAATTGACGGAAATTGACGTGGGCCTTGCTTGGCAGTTGTCCCCCCATGACCCCCCCTCCCCTTAATTCTAGGGGAGGCTTTATCATGTAAATGAACATGCTGTGAGCTACACAAATGCAAATCAGAGTAGCAGCAGGGGGAGTTTTATCTAGGTTCTGAATTTTTTTTAACTAAAACATTTTAAGTTAAATGTACTCGTTTTTGTTCACATTACTAAATTTTTAGGGCAACCAGTTTGCTCCAATTTTTTAAGTAGATTCAACTTGTCCGGGCTAACAGAGTAGATGAATTACTCTGTATGTCATTAGCAATAACCAATGTTATGTAAAACAAAATACACAAAAAATAAAAAGTTACGGTGTTATGCCTATATGTAATTGAAGCACTTTTGCCACACCCATTAACTTAAATAAAGTGAAAATAAATATAATAGGTTTTTCTGGAGCTGGTGGTCTGAAACCTCAATGAGGTTGAAGAATATAGGAATAAATTAAGCCCCTCTGTGGACTGATTTCCGGACTCTAGTGATTCTCTATCTCTCTCTCACACACATACATACACACACACACACACACACACACACACACACACACACACACACACACACACACACACACACACACACACACACACACACACACACACACCTGTGCAGGCAGACACACACACACACACACACACACACACACACACACACACACACACACACACACACCTGTGCAGGCAGACACACACACACACACACACACACACGCACCCCCACACACACACACACGCACACACAGCCAAAATACATCAACATTTTTTTATTTTATTCACCTCTTAACATTCTTTTGTTTAATTTTCTTGTTAATTTAATACATTTCTTAAAATCATTTTGTTGTTAGACTCCCTTCTTTGTAAACTGTCATAAACTGACTATATCAAGACAATCAATCCTAATCTCATCAAATTTGTGAGCGAGAACTGTAGTCTGTACATGCATGTGGTACTAAATACATTTTCCATTCTGTCCAGGAAAATGTATTAATACAGTGTTTTTTCATTAATTCTGGAAAACATCCTTATAACAATGACCTCGCATGTGATTGGAGGAGCCCGACGAGCTTCTCGCCCTCGTCCAATCACGTGCGAGGTCATGGCCATGACGCGTACAAAACTTGAAGACGAGCTTTAAACAGACGTGTTTTGGACTCTTTTTTTTATACATTTCCTGTGTTTTTGCTGCTTTGCTTTTTCGTGATCAACAATGACAGGACGCCGTCTCGTCTTCAGCTCCCCTTCAACTCCTCTGCATGGACGCGGCCAACTTTTTCGACTAATTTTCAGCTGTCTGGCGTCTTCACAACTCTGAGGCAAACTGCAGGCGCTATGAACCAGAGCATGGGTAATGTAACGTTACGATTTAAAGAATATGCTTTTATTCAGCTGTATAAGGAAATGAATGCGTTAATAGATCCGAGCTTAAAACTGCACATTTTGTTTACACAGACTATCCTCGCCTCATAACGAAGCCGTGAGCTCTTATCTGCTTGGAGCGATTTCCGCGAGTCCAGATTTAACCGCTGAACATGACGACATTGTGTGTAAGTATAACTTCTAATGTTTTTCTCATTCCTTGTTTAATTTTACCTTGACTGTTTTTATTAATACCAGTCTCATGTAATTGTTTTCCAGCTGCCTGTAAGACGTATTATGAATCGACACGCCGGAGCTTCAGATACAAACAACCTGAACTTACATCGCAGGCGGAAACTGCGAAGAGTTTAGCTCGGAGTCGATCAAGAAGAAAAAGGGTAAGATTTATTATATTAGATCCGTTTTTTGTCAATGTGAGTATTTTTCAGGTTGCTTATTGTCTTTATGGATTGTATTATAGTTGCTGGAAGCGAGAGTGTGCTGGCTGAGGATGAGGTGGACATTTGGAAGTCCGCGACCATTGACCTCATGTCTGATGAGGAAGACGGCATTGTTGACGGGGTGTCTGGATGGATTGTGTGGCCACCGCCCTCTCGCAGCCTGGAGCTCTCCGAACTCTGTGCCACTTTGCAATCCAGATTAGAGTCGATACCGAAATACAGGGCGACTCACCATATACGCCTGTGTTCCCGAATGTGTTGGGCGCTTATTTTTGACGTTTTTGGAGGACAACATAAGAGACATTACTGCTGCACTGTACATAGTTGTGTGTTTAACAATAAAGCTCTTTCTTTGAATAAACAGTTGTGTGTTTAACAATAAAGCTCTTTCTTTGAATAAACAGCTGTGTGTTTATAAATGAAGCTCTTTCTTTGAATAAACGGCACGGTCCGGGCAAATTTTCCCATATATTCCTTGATGGTATGAATAGTGTAGTTCATAGCACAAAAAATGGGGGCAGTCATGGCCTAGTGGTTAGGGAGTTAAACTGGTAACCCAAAGGTTGCTGGTTCGATTCCAGAACCGGTGGGAAATGACTGAGGTGCCCTTGAGCAAGGCACCTAACCCCTAATCGCTCCCCGGGCGCCACACAAGGCTGCCCGCTGCTCTGGGTGTTTGTATACACGTTTGCAGTGTGTGTGTGTTAACTACTCACTACTCTGCTCCTAATGTGTGTGCATTAACTGGATGGGTTAAATGCAGAGGTCAAATTCCAAGTATGGGTCACCATACTTGGCCGTCACGTGTCACTTTCACTTTCAATAACATTAATATAAAACATAAATTATTACAACATAAATTATATATGTATTATTTTTATTATTGGGGTTTACATTTATAATGAGCCAGGGGGACCAATAATGATTGGTTTGCAGTGATCTGCCAACCAATCACGAGGGATTTTTCTTGTTTAAATGTAGTGGCTTCAGCCAATGCTGAGTGAGTAAATTCAAGTCTGGCCGTTGACTCTCTGGTTTCGCTGCTATTCATATGCTAATTAGATGCGTTGCACCTCCGCTGTCATGGTTCGTTTACGACAATTTGTGGTACAGACGAACGTGACGTTCGCTGCCTCTAAATTGTCGAAAACTGCCGAAAATTAGGGAGATTTCCGGGAGTCTACAGGCATTTACGGGGTCGAAAATCCCACTTTTCATGCAGTATTTATTATCAGTTTGTCCACCCTGGTTTTTTTTTTACAATAATTTCATAAAAATCAGCAAAAAAGCATACTGATAATTCAGTGACAATAAAAAAATCAGAGTATCAATAATGCAGTAAAAAGTAAACAACAATATTTTTATTGATCTGGGATTATGTGTCCTGTCATTAACTTCTTATAGTACAATGTTCATTAATGCAGTTTTGATGTTCAAGAACTATTTTACTACACTGTATATTTATACAGTACATACAACCGAAATATGACCATGATTGTTACATTTATTAACCCTGAACTCCCGATAAATGAATGTTACTGTGTTGACTACTGAGAAGACTTCACTGAGGACTCTCTTTCTCTGTCTGCAACTATAAGCACTAAACTCTGATACATAAAACAGAGAATTACACAGTTGTGTTATGAGATATTTATGAAGATAATGGCAAATGTCTGATCCAAGTGCGATATTAAGCAAAAACAAAAGAAGATCTTGCCACACTACCAGACAACTATATAATGAAAATCACAACAAGGATATATATATATATATATATATATATATATATATATATATATATATATATATATATATATATATATATATATATATATATATATATATATATATATATAAAGATATAAATGTTACGTTAATTTTGTTTAAGCACTATTTAACCCTCTGATGCATTATGTCTACTACTGGCAGGTTTTTAAAAGCTTTTTTAAACATTTCAGTTTGTGATGTTACATCCTTACTCATAAATCTATATCACTGTTCTCTTGTTTCTGTATTTATGTATGTATGACAAGATCAAATCAAAATAGCTAATGAAAGTGGTGATTCATCAAGTATTTGCAATATAATTGAAATGTAATAATCTCAAAATACTTAATTTCTTGGGAAAAATTTAAGAAAAATAGCTTAATTTTATATTGAAAAAAATATGCAGTACATATATATTCTGTATATCTATCAACAAGCTATTTGTTTTTCAAATAACGATGTTAACATAATTTTTGGGAGAGAAAACATTAATCTTTGTCATTTTATATTATATATTATTTATTAACCCCCTCCAGAAATATAGGATAATTATTTTTCCTATAAAATCTAAATACACAATTTTAGTGAGCGAAAAGCTTAATGTTGATATTTATTTAATTATTAAATGACATTGCTTTTCCTTTTCTTTCCTGATGTAATCACTCATGTTTCTGAGGGTTAATAAAAACGGCATCTTGCAGTGACTGTATGAAAAACTGCCATGCATGAATGTTGAACATAATGAAGCTCAGTCGCACCAGAGATCTGCTTCAGGAATCTAGAAATGAAAATCGCAGAGCTTCAGGTCTTCCTCATCATTAACCACATCATCACGGAGGGATTTTACTGTGTTTCTCCTGGACTGACTCAAGACTCACCGCCGCCTTGTCTTCTTCCTCAGGTGTTTGAGACCAGCTCAGCGTCACATTGGTGATTCCTCTCACAGCCAGCGCTGACGTCAGCTGCAGTGAACGCTTGTTAATATCATATTGATGCATCAGAACAGGATAAGAGACTCACGTCACGCTCTCACCTCTTCAAGCACTTTCTCCATTACTGTTGGGTCGGTCAGATTGGAGCTGGAGTTAAACGCTAGCTTCATAAACGATCGTCTTATATGATCTAAAGAAACTAAAACATTCAAAAATAACAGCATCAAACACACTGTTTCAGACACACATACCAAATTGTTACTGTGATTACTTTATTTTTGTATCTGAAAACTAAAATAAAAACTAACATGGGCTAACTGGGGGGGGGGGGGGGGGGGGGGTTTACACAAAATTAAATGGTCACAAAATTAGTTTTAGTTGTAATATACACACTAGTTCTGAGACATATAGGCCTACCAGTTAACATATTAGCTTTGAAAAAAATTAAGAAATTAAAACAATGATAAGTGAAACCTAATGAATAATAAGGTACAACGGGGCTAAAGGCGCCTTTATGTACCTCTAAACCACTGGATGGCACAAAAGCGCCTCAGCACTTTCCAAAACATCCATTTTTCAAGATGCACGTGGAAATTTGTCTGATCCTTGATGCGATTGCCAACAGCAAAGCAAAGTTGCTTCTGTGCTAAACTGATCTAATATTTTATGTTTTAAAAATGTTGTAGATTTAAGTAGCAAATAAGAATCGCTAAAATTATTAACTGTATTTTGAGACAAAGATCTTGTTAATGATTTCCAGTGTTGTTCAAGCTAACTAAAGCAAGTTTTTCAATAACGGAAGAATATGTAAAAGTATGGTATTTGGGGTAAAAGGCACATGTGGCAAGCAGCGAGGCCGAGGGACCGTGAGAGCGGGACAAGGCCGGTCGTGAGTGATAATGAGTTTCAGAATCTTTACTTTTTAAAATAATTTTGTTTCTGTATTTAAAAAAATAATAATTAATTAACATTTTAATGACAGTATATTTATTGAACAAAAATCTATTATTTTATCAAAATAAACAGAAAATATAGTGCAAACTTTTCTAAAGTGATTGTATAAACTTAGGCATTATTAAAAACATATTATTTTAGCTAAAGTATTTGTCTTTTGCCCTGTGTGTCTGTGGGCTAAAAGGCCCCCCCTATATATATATATATATATATATATATATATATATATATATATATATATATATACGTGTATATATCCATGAAACCCTACGGATTAAGAATGGGATGGCATTAAAGTAAAGGCAGGCATCCCAAAACTTTTGGCAATATAGTGTATTTTTTCTGCAATCATACACTACGGGACTAGTGAAAAGCTAATTTTTCTTAAGTTTTGTCTTTAGTCCAGTTGTACCGTATTATGACTATTTTAACACAATTGTATTTGTCTACAAATGTTGAGCATCTATGCAGGAGCCTTTATAACAATAAGTTGTAATGATTCTCGAAAACTGACGTGACCTACAGTTGTATCTGCACAGAAAACAGGTTATTTGGAGTTCTGTGTGATGATCACCTGTCTCGTAAACTTCCACCTCACACAGCTTGAGGACGACCAACGATCCATGAACGAGGACGTTTACGTACTGTCCCTCCATATCACCGCAGGAGTAGGTGACGCTGCTGGTGGTTGGATCAACTGAGATCACGGCACATCTGCAGGACCACACATGCATGTTCAACCAGTCTTTTACTTTACATTATGTACATTAAATTCCCCCTGTAGTCAATCATTTTATCCCTTAAAACTAATCTTTAAATCAGAAACATTACATATTTAAAAAAACAAATTCCCCTTTGAAACAAATTATTCATGCCTTAAAGTAGCTTGAAAGTAACACCCTTGCTTCAGCTAGTATTAGGGGTGTGCGATATTGATAAAAAATAATATCTCAATATTTTCTGGGATTTTCTCGCTAACGATAATTAGACCATATTTTGCTGAGTGTGTTTATTGTGTTGCCAGGTTTAGGACTGCCGTGGACAGAGACTCCTAAAGTTTTTGATATTCTTATTCTGAGCGATGGTCATTCACAACACTGACAGGAATAATATTTTCCAATCATTTAGATTTATTTTTTTTATCTTTTATGGGTATTTCTACCTTTATAAGCCCATCTTTTTTACCTAATTAAATGTATGCATCATTTTTTGTGTCAAATTCAACATTTAATCAGGAATTTTCCTGAGGCCACCGGGTGGAGGTCGCCCCATGTGCGAGGGCCCTTTCATTGTTGCTTGCAGCTTTAATTAGAATTGAATTTACAATTATATTTAAAGCTGCAAGCAGCAACGAAAGGACCCTCGCACACGGGCCTACCGCCAACCAGTGGCCTCAGGAAAACAGCGAATAGTGAGCGACATGCATTTAAGCGGGTAAATATAGGAGAAAAATAGCAACGTCATTTTGATGTGCCACTCTTCCTGCTGCCAGCAGGTGGCACTATGACTAACTGAATATTGGCATGTAGATGTCTTACGGCCAGGACTCTTATCAGGCATGTGAAGTTTGCGGCGGATCGAACATTGTATGCCTGACTTACAACAACTTGTTGCAAAACATTCAATTTTGTCAGGCCGCCATAGACACGGCCTTCAGCGAAAACTCAAGATCTATGCAATGTAACGTTGCCAAGGCCTTTAGTTAGACCGCTCAAATATGATGTTGATCTGATTAAATCTTAGTTTGTTAAAGTACAACATCTGGAAATGGCAATAACAAAACATTTAACAGAGAAAATTCTAAATATCTGACTTCCTGTTGAGTTTTCAGATTTAGCTCCCAGGGACTTGTTTTGTGGGTATGTTTAATGTAGCTCAGAGGGACACAAATGAATTACACATGCAGAAATAATGTGTTGATGTTTTAAAATGTTAACATAAAACGTTGATTATAGAAATTATTTAAAAATGAAAAGATTCTTAAAATGTGACATTAAAACCGGCAGCAGGTGGCAGCAAGTTAATGAGTGAGTCATTGGGTTTGAACCGATTCATTAATACCGGTTGAATAAAAACTGATTCATTCAGGAATGAAGCATTTGACCTCTTTATCTTATTTAATCTTCTATATGAAATTTAATGTGCTCGATTATTTTCTATTAATTGATTATTGATTTGTTTAAGGCTGATACAATAAGCATCCATATAATAGGCTGTTTTATTTATGATTAAAGATTTACAAATGTACGAGTAACTGGGGAACGTTAGAATAACACTAAGATAACGTTAGTTTAATGTTATATTCCAGAACGTTAAAAAAACGCTCTGGGAACCAAACATTGTCAGCTGGGGGTTAGTTTAATTAACCTTGAAGCCGTGGCGAACTTTGCCTTTTCTGTAGCTAATCTAATGTTATCATGCACTAACTAGTTAATGTCACCTAACCTACATCACCCGCGCCTGACCTGGGATTGTCGTTTCCGTTGTTCTCCAGAGAGTTTCCAAAGTGAATCTCAACACCATTCCATCTATCAGGACAGCAGTCTAGTCTGTAAGTGACGACCACGATATCCACTCGAAACGAAGCCTGGAGATTCAGCCTCCACCACGGGTTTGCCCCAAAATTGCTTACGGCACAAGAACTAGAAAGTACGGAGAAATCCTTCCTGCCGTCGTGGGCACGGTCCGCGGACTGACCAAAGAATGTCGTCGGCTGTGAGGCTATTCCACTTTGCGCCAGATTCTCTGGAAAAGGAGACAATTTTTTTTATTTAATTTAAAATAGCAGTGGTTCTTAATGTGTAAAACTCCTCATTTGTTTTTTAATTGTAAAAATTCTGAAAGTTTATTTAGATAGTGTTACAATTGTGTGTGTATTCAAAAAACATAAATTTTGCCCAAAACAAGCTGAACAGTTACTGTACCTTTAGTGCCATTTGTCTGTTCCTGAACACAAAACAGCCCTGCATGTGCAAAAGACATTTAATGTCAGATCATGATTCATTGCTCATTCGCTGCTTTACAAAACAAATTTAACGTCATGTGCATGCTCATTTGCCTGATTGATTATTATGTTCATGCACAAAAGTCAAAACAATATGCAAAGTACAACAAACAGAAATACTTGAATGTAAATGCTGATTTTATTGATTCTAATAAGAAAAAATACATTTATACGAACCGATAAATGTGCTTATAAAAATATTGAATGACATAATTTTAACTTCAGAAAATACTAATTAAGTCAATGGGGCCCATCAACTGTTTGGTTACTGACATTCCTCAAAATATCTTCTTTTGTGTTCAGCAGAACAAAGAAACTTGAGGAGTAAATGATGACAGAATTGTGATTTTTGGGTGAACTATCCCTTTAATGCACGTTCACACCAAGAATAACTATAACTATATTAGCGTCCACACCAGCGCACGGTGTTAATCTGTTTATTCTAAAACTCCATGTGAACGGGCCTTTATTCTTTTACTGTCATTAATGAAAGTCTTACGTTACCGAACAATAACAGCCAGCGCTCGATGATCCCCATCCTCTCACAGAGATGTAAAAATGTATATTGCTCTGTAATGTTGGGACAAAAGACAAAGATGTGAAATATGACCAGTGCTATTGCAGTCCGTTACTGATTACAAATTACATGACAAAAATTGCAGTTAGTAATGTAATGGGATGATGTATTCTGACTTTTGACAAAACTCTTTTATCACATATATATATATATATATATATATATATATATACACTGTAAAAACCATATTTAAAAAGTAAGTTACCTGGTTGCCTTAAAATTTTGCGTTCATTGAAATTAAAATTTTTAAAACATTTGAAAATCAACATCACCCTTTATTCAAATATTATTAAAAGATTTTGTAACCATATTGCGTAATTGTGTTTTATTTGTAATAATGCAGTGAAACATGCCAAATTGTGCTATTTTCATGATTTATCACAAAAACATTTTTTATTTATGTGGTTCAGATACAATGATATTTTGAGTTCCCTTTCAGTCAGTCACGTTCGACGTACGTCTCCGTTCCCTCCTTCAGGGAACGAGGGTTACCATACGTAACCGAAACATTTGTATTTATGAAACCAATTTCCTTTATTCCTTCACTAAAATTTTTAATTTCAATAAACTCAAACTTTTAAGGCAACCAGGTTACTTACTTTTTTAAGTTAAACCAACAATATTTTTATTTTATAAGCATTAGGGAGAAAAGAATCAGGGATAATCAATCCATTTGTCTGATTGATATGTAATCATGTAGTCAATAAAAAATTACTGTAATCTGATTATGTGCATTTAAAAATGTAAAATAATCTACAACTTCTTAATTTTTTGAATCTGATCACACAATCCAGATTATATATAATCAGTTAGTGCCCCGCATTGATTATGACAAAGATTAATGCCATGTAAAATCTCTGACAGTAATGACCGAGGGCCATCTGTAAGTGTTTTACATGACAGTTAAGTCACAATATCATTGAAACCCCATTAAAAACATGTAAAACTTTCTGTAATACAAGACACTGAAAAAAAACAATAAGTAAGATTTACTTAATTTTTCTTCGGCAAGTTTTTGCACGCATATTTTTTCAGTAAATTTCACTTATGAAATTAAGTAATTTTAATTTGGCCAGTAAAAGTTTGCATAATTTCTACTTAGTTGAAGTTACATTTTACTCAAAAACATAACAGTGAATTAAACCACACTTTTGAAGTGTATGCTTAACTCAGACCTAGATACTGTGTAGACTCCATATCGACATAACTAAAGCATCTGAACACAGAGACCTCAATACTGCTACACAATACACAGTGACGGTAACATTCGATGTATCGTTTTTGAGTTTGAATGTGTCATTTTGAGTAGAAAATTAACTCCAAATGTCACAAAATGACAAATTACTAAACCTAACAACAAAAGCAATGATAAAACAGAGTGAATACAGCTGGGAAACAGCGAAAACCCCAGTGCA
Source organism: Gobio occitaniae (assembly GCA_033150135.1). Taxonomy (NCBI): domain Eukaryota; kingdom Metazoa; phylum Chordata; class Actinopteri; order Cypriniformes; family Gobionidae; genus Gobio; species Gobio occitaniae. The sequence goes on along the minus strand of JARQWZ010001977.1, from coordinate 254,158 downwards.
TGATGGGAACACCAGTATCAGAAAAGTTGAGTAGTATTAATTGACGCTTTAATTTCTACAAGCTTGACTTGAGTACTAATGTAGAATTGACTTACTTTTTTTAAATTCTTGTCTGAACTAACTTTTTCATGTAGAAATTACATTAGTTTTTTCTGTAGTATTTACTTCACCACAGAACCATTTTTGTCATTGAACAACAACGATGAGAATGAAACATTGTTGCATTTTTTTATGTAATCTTTTAACCCTTTTTTAACAGTTTATTTTATGGTTTGACACTCATTAATCATGATCGGTCATCACCAATTATATCTGCAGTCATATGTGTTTTTATTAAAATTGAAACGAACTGACCTGTCCTGTGAAATCCGTAAGTTCTGGATCAGCAGCTTCTGTCGGCAGGATGATGGAGTGGTTTTACAGTCGGTTTATAATCTGATGATGATTCCTGACCTCAGCTGGTTTTCTTTCAGTGTGTGACGTCACAAGGCAGGGCAATTTGGGCTGGGAGTTGGATTGAGAGATTCTGTTCCGAGAGACCATATTCCAGTACCAGACAAATAAAATACTGGAATTATGATTGTATATTATTGTGTATAATCATATGCTCTGAATCACAAAGATATATTGATATTAAGATACATTTTAAAAAAATATAAATGGATTTTTATGTTTTACTTGTGAAATTGTTTAGGGAAATTTGCAAAGCTTTAACATATTTGTTCCATTTGCATAAATGAGTCATGTGACCTGTTTGTACTCAAGCAAATTATGACTGTCAGATGACCTTTTTGTCAATTCAACATTATCTTATAATTATGACTTAGACTTTTATAACACAACTTTAAAGTCATATTTTCATCTTTCATGACATAATTATGACTTAAGTAATTCGACTTTTATGTCAATTTTCGACTTTTATGTCATAATTTTATGTCAGTAATTTTGAGTGTCATAATTTGAACTTTTGTCAATTTCAACTTAGTCAAACTTGAAATTGACATACTGTCATAATTTCAGCTTTATGTAAATTTCGACTTACTGTCATAATTCTTTCAATTTCAACTTTTTTCAGTTTCAAAGTTGAACATAAAAGTTGAAACTGACAAAAGTTGAAACTGACAAAAGTTGAAACTGACATAAAAGTTGAAACTGACATAAAAGTTGAAGCTGACAAAAGTTGAAACTGACAAAAGTTGAAACTGACATAAAAGTTGAAACTGACATAAAAGTTGAAGCTGACAAAAGTTGAAACTGACAAAAGTTGAAACTGACACAAAAGCTGAAACTGACACAAAAGTTGAAACTGACATAAAAGTTGAAATTGACATAAAAGTTGAAACTGACATAAAAGTTGAAACTTACATAAAAGTTGAAATTGACATAAAAGTTGAAACTGACACAAAAGTTGAAACTGACACAAAAGTTGAAACTGACAAAAGTTGAAACTGACATAAAAGTTGAAATTCGACATAAAAGTTGAAACTCACAAAAGTTGAAACTCACAAAAGTTGAAACTAACACAAAAGTTGAAACTGACAAAAGTTGAAATTGACATAAAAGTTGAAATTGACAAAAACTGAAACTGACAAAAGTTGAAACTGACACAAAAGTTGAAACTGACATAAAAGTTTAAACTGACACAAAAGTTGAAACTGACATAAAAGTTGAAATTGACATAAAAGTTGAAATCGACAAAAATTGAAACTGACACAAAAGTTGAAACTGACACAAAAGTTGAAATTGACAAACGTTTTATATCCATTTTGGTTGTCATAATTGATTTGGACTGAAATTGAATTAATTTTATAATTGATTAAAAAATAACACTTATTTTCCTGCTTAAGAACACAAAGCTGCTTTGAATCTGTATTGCATAAAGCGCTGTAGAAATGAAGCTGACATGACTATTAGATTAAATAATGTCAAATAAAGAAATAATGTTCCTACTCTCAGTCCATTCATTCATAAAAATAAAGATTCTAAAACAGCATTTTCACAGTGATGCAAAACATGTTTGGTTCAACAAAGAACCGTTCAGTGATCAGATCTTAAAATAACCTTTTTTTCTTAGTGGGAAGAACATTTTAATAATCTAAAGAACCTTTTTTCCACTATAAAGAACATTTTGTGCAATGGAAAGATTCCATGGATGTTATTGGTTCTCCATCGCGAAACCTTATTTTTTAATGTTTGAATAGTAAAAAGCAACAGCTATTAATTCATAAAATATAGCGCAAGTTAATTTGAAAAGAAAACATATATAAAAGTAAAATATAAAGTATTAATATAAATAAGAATCTGTAATACAAACAATCTCATTCCTGTAATGTTAGCTATGGAAATCCTGCAGGACTCTCAAGCCGTTTTGGCTCTTTTCTGTGTTTCTTTTGTTTAGATGTGAGGTTCACTTTACATGGCCTTTATCTCGCAGCTGGACCTTCTGCTTTGCTTTGCCTTTTTACATGCAAAACTTCCCAGTCTGGTCGAATGGATTAATGTTTCAGCCTGTATTGAAAAATTAGGTGCTTTAATGAAAAAGCACCAAAGAGCATGCAAATGGTTTAAGGTCAAGCGGATGATGCACAAACAGCTCCTGACATTGTTAGTTGACTAGTTTATTTGCAAACTAATCAACAGAAGATTTCACCTGATTACCAATCGTCTTAATTGCATTATCTTAAAATATACTTGTATCTAAAGCCATTACAAATGAGGAACACCGCAAGCAATATGTACACAATGGCAAATTTATTCAAAACATGGCAAAGAGCAGAAAAGATGCGTAAATATTTGGGGAAATATCTGTATAGTTCCATCTATTTGTATTAATAAGCCCTCAGGCTGATTTTACAGTTCTCCATCATGAGCGCTGGGCCTGTAGTTTGTCCTGCTTTCCACTCCGTCTGGATCAGCTCCATCACTGATCATTTCCCTGTTGCTTTGTGTGGATTTGAATGATGTAAATCAGAGCCGGAGCTCCGGCGGCCGTCAGCGTCACGAGACTCTCAACCGGGGTCCTAATCATGAGAGCAGAAACTCCAACCTCCACACCAGTGAAGAGACAGACAGAAGATCTGATCCAACTGATTTAGAGCACAAAATATTTCACAGAATCTCGATCAGCAGCCTTGCAGCATTCCTCTTGGCCAATCAGATCCTGCCGATAAAGAAAGATTTGGTTTGGTGACTGACAAGATGGAAATACTGTGAGTCTCCAAAGTATCTCAGCTGGAAAAACACTGCCCTTGCAAAGTGCTTTCAAGCGCCACCAGCTGGCCCTTTTCAGAAGAGCACCAGGTGATTTTTAGCTGGCTAAAATGCTTTGGTGGATAATTGGTAATTGATAATTGGTAACGATAATTGAATGTTTATTGCTAGGTATATGGTCAATTAGTCTCTTTAGGATTTATGCAAAATACTGGAGCCAAACCTGAGAAATAAGTCCAGAAGATTGCACAGCGTTCCTGGACACGTCGTTTGCTTAATTGTAACTCATGAGTGTGGATTATGCTAGTTATGAATGAGCGACCTATTTACGAATGGTTGGAATTCACTAATATACACACGTTTACCTACTGAATCCATGCTATACGAAGCATTTGTGAATTTTGGAGGAGAGTTTTCGTAAAGGTCCATTTTACGCGCAAATTACTCAGAATTTTCTCATATATTTACGAAAGTTTCATGAATGAGGCCCAATGAGAGAGAAGGCATGTTTTGAGAACATTATTAAGGACCAGATAACTCTGAACCAACGTTCTATTAACATTACTGGGAAAACGTTTGTTCATAAAAACTTGCATTCTGAAAATCTTCCCTGTTTGCTGGGAAACCAGTGCCGTCTTTTAAAAATACCTGTTGATCTTCAAAAAAAACAAAAAAACATTTGGAATGAAAATTAAGTTTCTATTAGCACTGAGAAATTTAACAGTCGTTAATTTATGCAATTAATGTGGACTATTTAACTTGATAAAAAAATAAATCACTGGTTCATATGATGCCAGTAAAGCTTAAATACTGGTTTGGAAGGAAGTGAGCATAAATAAAGAATAACAATTTTTACTTTTTTGGTGAACTATGACTAAGTTTTTAAGGGCGGAACTCGGTTCTGTGCTTTGGTTGTTGAGATGTGGATGTGGCTCTCAAAACTGTATGCAGATGAGCGTGCAGGGGCGGAGCTTAAGTGCACTAAATAATTGGAGCTACCTGCATACGTTACCAGAGAAGTCGTCTCGGTTACGTATGGTAACCCTCGTTCCCTGAAGGAGGGAACGGGGACGTACGTCGGACGTACCGACGAAATGGGATCACTTCTGGGAGCCCCTATCAGCTTCGAGCTATATAGAACCGGCCAATGAACAATTGGTGTGCAAGATTTGCATCTCGCGCTCCGCCCCGCACCGCGGGTATAAACAGGAAGCGAGAGCGAATGCATGCTGTTTTTCACTGAGGAGCCGAACTTGGTGACTCGGCCCTGCAATGATGGTACAGCAACTGTGGCGACGGGACGCAAGTCTCCATTACCTCCTTCAGGGAACGAGGGTTGCCATACGTAACCGAGACGTTCCCTTTCAGTCGGTTACGTTCGATGTACGTCGGACGTACCGACGAATTGGGATCCCTTTGGAAAACGCCATAGTTACTACCACTTCCAGCGCCCAGCGATGAGCCCCTCAGACCCCAATCTGATGCGGGCGGGGAAACTCACGCAGGGAGAGTCAAAGCTGCTGTTCCGCAAGACCCACTCAGCTGACTGTATTGGATAACGCTGGGAAAGCGTGCCTGTGAAGGCCGCTGCGGAAGCCACATCATGCCCGGAGGGAGTTGACATGTGGAGAATACACGTATGGGCTGGCAGTGGGCAGCACAACATACGGTAGCGTCTGGAGTGTCTCTCTCATGGGATCAAAGTGGTGAGTCGTTTGGAGAAACATCAGAGATGCTTTCCTCCAAACAGCTCTGCATATAAATTAAATCCCTGCTCCAATGGCTCCAACAAGTCTGAGTCAAATTGCACCACCGACTGGTTAATGACCAGCTAGAGTGTGACCAAAAGATACTATGATGGCCCTTTTTGAGCTTCAATCAGATTATAATCAGCCAGGACACCTACCTCACCCTTCAGTCTAGAATGGCCGGGGAATGACCTTAACACACAGATACACAAGCATTCCTCTTTATTTAGCCGTTGATTAAACTATCCCAGAAATTACATGTATGATGATTTCTTAAGTATATGCATGCTCCCTATATTTCTTATGTTTGCGTGATGTAAGAGCTATTTTAAACGCTCAAAATGGCTCTGTATAGAAGATGCACTGCTTTTATGTCTTTAAACCAAGGCATGTTTGATGTCTAAAGGTTCCTCTTTCTTTGTCTTAGTCAATGGTGCAAAGTATATGATTATGAGATGTACCGCTGGTATTTTAGTCCTTTTGGAGTGAAACTTTACTAGTTCTGGCTTCCAGCAAGAACATTCCATTGAGTAATAAAGTCCGAACAAAGAAACTCTCTCCCGCCTGAAATTCACACCAACGATTGGTCGTCTCAGGGAAGATGGGCGTAGGTTAATGGACTTTAAAAGACAGTAACACAAGCATATCTTTGCTCAGTCAACTTGCAAGGACTCCGACGAGACAAATTTTATTTTCCTCCCATCACATCAGCGCGGCTCGCGGGCTTCGACCTGCGAGCCGGCGCGGCCCAGCCAAGCTGTTTCCTTTGAAGATTGATGCGCTCCGCAACACGGCCAGTGGCGCACTCCATCAGACCGAGGAACTTAGCTTGGACGAGATGAACTTTCCCTTCCAAGACACTCGCTTCTGAACACCTTTAAATCTCCTGCGGACCAACTAAGTTCCGGAAGGACCAAACGGAGAGAACGCTTCAGCGCACAAACACTCTGAGAAACGGCAGCGCACGCATCTCGCTTTACACAACACAAAGAAACCATGCAAGTATCAATTCTATCGAAATTTAGATGCGTTTTAAGATTGTACCCCTGTTTAAGGTGATATGGTTCTTGCTGGCTCTAGTGGTTATGTTCGGGAAGGTGTCGGATCAGACACGATCATACCCTTCTTCCTTTCCCTTCTCCTCATCCTCCTTCTTTACTTTCCATTATTCTGTATATACATGTATCCTTTATTTAGTCATATGTAATCGTAATATTAATCTTTATTAAAACCATGATATCCACGTTTTGATTTTCATTGTGTTGCTCACAGAACACGAGTCCCTTTAATGTCAGATCTAAGCTACGAGCTCTTATAAGCATCGTTGAATGCTTTAATTAATACCATAACTCGGAAAGTTCGTCCTTTGTGGCCAGAGGGATAAACTTCCCGAAAATTGGGTAGGAAGAATAGACCTGAGAGGAATTTTGAATCAACTCCCTAGAGGTTATTCTGTGATTATTTAATATAGATATATCTGTAATTAATTGCAATAAATTGTTGTTAACCATATATGCATTATATATTGCATAAATACAGAGGTTAGGTATTCCCCTTTTGGGTGATTTTGGAGATTTGTGATTAGATTATAACCCGTTATGATTAATAATAAATCCCTAAATATTAATACCCACAATTCCCTATTGAGCTAATTTTTAATTTAAATATATATGTAACCCTAAGACGCTACTATACGGAAGTCCCAGGGGTGGCCCCGGCCATTCAGAGGCGGGCGAACAACACCTTACTGAGACGGCAGAGAGTACTCTGCCAAGGGAAAGACACGGGCTCGCCATACCGTGAAAGAATACACATATGGGACCGCCGTGGGGGTCACAACATATGGAACCCAGCCTAGCTCAAGTTCCACCAATGCATACGAGTGTTAGACCTGGCGTCGAACGCTCCGCCACGTCCGACTGCCGCGGGTTGCGGAGGACTCAACAGGGTTCGCCATTCTGGGGAACTCGACTGAAGCAGATAAGCGCACGTATCCGTACCATAAGGGAGGGAAGGCGCAGCAAGCCAACACTAGAACGGACACTTCGGTGTTACTGACTATGGGAAGTGAGCACACAGGAAGATACCGGCTCTACACGGAGGCTATAGAATCTAGCGAACGTGTTAGGTGTCGCCCAGCCCGCAGCTCTACAAATATCTGTCAGCGAGGCGCCACGAGCCAGCGCCCAGGAAGAAGCAACACCCCTAGTGGAGTGGGCTCTTAACCCGAGTGGGCAGGGCACGTCTTGGGACTCATAAGCCAAGACGATGGCATCCACTATCCAATGAGCCATCCTCTGCTTGGAGACAGCCTTTCCCTTCTGCTGTCCTCCGTAACAGACGAAGAGCTGCTCTGAGGTCCTGAAGCTTTGCGTTCTGTCCACGTAAGTCCGGAGAGCACGGACGGGACAGAGAAAAGCTAGGGCTGGGTCAGCGCTTGCAGGCTCACCACTTGGTCCCGGAAGCGAGTAGAACATATCCAGGCTGGGGTCTCATGATCACATGAGAGTTACCGGGCCCGAATTCCAGGCACGATTCGTCGACCGAAAATGCCTGCAGGTTCCCTACCCTCTTGATGGAGGCCAACGCAGTCAGGAGTATTGTCTTTAACGACAAGATTTTCATCTCAGCTGACTGCAAAGGCTCAAAGGGCGCTCTCTGTAGTGCACCAGAGTTAAGTCCCAAGAGGGTATAGAGGAAGGGCGAGGAGGATTTAGTCTCCTCGCCCCCCTCAGGAACCTGATGATCAGATCGTGCTTACCTAGAGATTTTCCATCTACTAGCTCATGATTAGCGGCGATAGCGGCAACATAGACTTTGAGGGTGGAGGGAGACAGCCTTCGCTCCAACCCATCTTGTAGAAAGGAAAGCACAGACCTGATCGAACATCTTCGGGGGGCTTCTCGGCGAGAAGAGCACCAATCGACGAACAGGTTCCACTTCAATGCATAGGGGCGCCTCATAGAGGGGGCTCTAGCGGAAGTGATGGTGTCAACTACCGCTTGTGGTAGGTCATCGAGAACCATAGGGTGCCCCGTCTCTGAGTCAGGAGGTCCTTCCTCAGAGGAATGGGCCAAGGAGGTGCTGTCGCGAGGAGCACTAGTTCCGGGAAACAAGTCCGGTTGGGCCAATACGGAGCGACCAACATGACCTGCTCCTCATCCTCCCTGACCTTGCACAGTGTCTGCGCAAGAAGGCTCACTGGGGGAAACGCATATTTGCGTTGGTCCCGGGGCAAGCTGTGTGCCAGGGCATCCGACCCGAGGGTCCCCTCGGTCAAGGAATAAAACCACTGACAGTGGGTCGTCTCTGGGGAGGCAAACAGGTCTACCTGTGCGGCCCCGAAACGACTCCAGATCAGCTGGACCACCTGGGGATGGAGTCGCCACTCTCCTGGAAGCACCGGCTGACGTGACAGCTCATCGGCTGCATGATTGAGCAGGCCCGGAATGTGAATGGCATGAAGCGTCACACACACTCCAATTCTCACCCTCTTTTGGGGAGGGGAATGAGAGCGGCGAGCTTTGTAGCGTCACACGCTGCCATTCCCGAACTCCCAAGACCCAGAGGTATTGGAACTGCTCTTAAGAATTTGGGTATCACTGGCTGTTTTTAACACCAGTGGCGGAACAGAATTACTAATAGTTTTCCACCCGGCCCTCCTCCGGGGGAAGAACAGTTCCTGACCAGTTCCTGGTGTTTCTGGACCAGGGTGGACATCGTCTGGCCAAGGGCCAGTGCTATGCGCAGCTCAACCTCGGCTCAGAACTACCCTCGTGCACTAAGCAGGGCGGAGGTGGCCTGCCAGTGGCACTGCCACCCCACCGATGAGGGTAGTGAGAGAGGAAAACTTTATACAGATTATGGCCCTATTGGTGTTCCATATTCTGGCACCAAATAGTTCCACAATGCCAAAGCCTTCCAATGCACATCCGGGAAAAGACAAGGGGCGGGCAAGGCAATTTATGTGTTGCACTACGCCTCAGCCACCCGAGAAAGCATGGCTGTCAAGTATGAATCTGATTCAGCACGAGCGCCCACTAATATAGTGGGAATCTCAGCATCACCTTCATTTTCAACACATAACAGCCCTCTCTCCGATGCAGCGATTGATATCTGTCCTCTGCTAGAGCCCCAAATGAAACGCTAGGTCCCCTTTTTTTAATGACCAGCAATCATATCTGTAAGCTACCAGCAGACATTTGAGATAGTGAGCGTGGCCGTGAGACGGCATACGGCGCGCTGAACACTCAAGCCCTTATGAAAAAGGCAAGACGAACAACGCGCCGACGTGGCTATGCTCTCATGAGAGAGCATAGACCACCCACAAACACAGTCTCAACATGCTTGCGATGCGATAGAGGAGTGGGGGGCCCACGGAGGTGTACTCAGCAGGGTGGCCTCACTGTAATCCTCAGGTCACCCAGGCTTAACAGCCAAAGTAGTCCCTTCTCTGGTGCACCAGAAAAGAGACTAGATCGGGGTATAAGCGAAGGGACTCGACCCCGTTTGAGGTATCATAGTCTCGACTAAGCATCGGAGGCGCCGAGTGACGCGTTGTTTGTTACCAGGCAGCTAGACGGCACATGGCACACTAAACACTCAACCCTCACGCGGAAGGTGAGATGAACAGCGCGTCGACGTGATCCGGTTCCCCTGAGAGAACATGGATCACCCACGAACACAGTCTCAACATGTTAATGCGAGAGGGATCGTGGCCGTCAGGACAGGAAACAACCGCATCCAGAAATGCACGGGTGGAATGACATCTTGAAAAAGACGCAGCGTCACCCATGTACTCTTTTAGAGGAAACACTCTCTCGTGCTGAACACTCAGGGGGGAACGTAACAGCACACAGGGTTTAGTGCAGCCTGTGCCTGTACTCAGAAACGGAAAAACGCCCTCACGAACCAACAGGTTGCTGTGACAACAGCAGTTTTTTCGCTCTTTCAAAAGCAGCTGTGAGCACCGCGATCCCGCTGAAGTGTGCCGTCTCTCCAACACCGCGTTCCACCTCTTCTCCGGTTGTCTAGAAACTCTTGCTGATAGTTGCTGAAACTCATATGAGTCCTCTTCAAATGCCATTCAGCTCCGAAGTGAATGACAGCGTGCATTCGCTCTCGCTTCCTGTTTATACCCGCGGTGCGGGGTGGAGCGCGAGATGCAAATCTCGCACGCCAATTGTTCATTGGCCGGTTCTATATAGCTCGAAGCTGATAGGGGCTCCCTGAAGTGATCCCAATTCGTCGGTACGTCCGACGTACGTCCGACGGAACAAGTCGCTGCGTCCTAGAATGCTTTGGGGAATGCCTCAGCGTTACAGGAATCACGGCAATCCTATTGATCGGTGACAGCCTATATAATGTCATCAATGTGCAACCCGGAAGTATATAAGGGCGCCTTGTAAACATGACATTCACCTTATCGTCTTATAAACATGGTAAAGAGACGCAGTGTCTTGTTCCCTATTCTCAGGGAGAACAGAGGTTACATACGTAACCTGAGATGTTCCCTTTCGAAGGGAACTCGCACTGCGTCCTAGAACGCTTTGGGAAACGATATACCCACACCGCCATGCTAAAGGGAGTGCATGTCCATTGGCAGTGACAACTGTCAGAACAAGTAAATTCAAATGAAATGCCAGAACCACTACCTTCTTGAGTCCCACTGGGCTGTCAGTACAGTCATAACTGAAGGTATAAGCCTCAAGAGGAAACCTGAATACATTTTACATGACAACCTACCCAGGCCGCTCAAAGGCGTGGAACCAACCACACCAACAGAAGGGGTCCCTTTAAGGGAATGTGGCTAGGGAACCCAAAGGAGCTCCAGCCAATCACTACTCGGGGAACATATTCACCTGAATGCCAAAAGGAGGCCTGACCTGGTGTAATTTACATTGGACACTTCAGTCTGGCCAACAACCTGTCTGTTAAGAAACAGAGCCTCTGGACACTTGCCTCCAGGTAAGGTATCCAGACAAAGGCACTGCAAAACTGGCAGCACCCCTCAGACCGGATCTCAGAGACAGGTATTCTGGAGAGCAATACTCAGCATAGCGCTTTACAACCCTTGCTAGCGAGGGGAGTGTATCTTTCTTATAGAGTGCACTTATCTTTCAAAGCACTAAGGAGGCCGGACAGGCCTACGGAATGGTCTAACTGGGAGGCCTCATGAGAGGCCTGCGATCGTCTGATCAGACTCAGGAGGCTGAGTACTCATGGTGACCCTCAGTGAGGGGAGCACATGGCCTACCTGGAAGGCAAACCAGGCTGTAGGCTAGAAATAAAGAGGTTCTGGGAGGGGACCATAGGCAGAAAGTACACACTTTAGAAGTGTTTGGGCACAAGCTCACCTTCAGAAGCTGGCTGAGCTGATAGCAAGCAGCCGTTAGCTGCCAGAACCCAGTATCATTGGGAAACCACTTACAGGGAGGCCTGGTGAGGCCTTCTACCTAATAACAATTAGACCATTTACCTAGAGCCATAGCAATTCTTGCTAGCTGCCAGAGCATCCAAACTCGGGAATTCACTAAAACCCGTCAAAATAAACGGTTTTAACTAGATGAAATTGTGAAAGAAATATATTACTATTGTAGGCCTATAGAATACTTGTCAAAATAATAATAATAATAATAGCAACAATAAAAATATTACATAATTTAAACATTATTTAAGAATATATTTTTAAATCCTTGGTTTAGTTTAGTAAAACAGCAGCGCTTTGCCCAAAAAATGAAAGGACAAGTATTTGATTACCACCGTTTTGGTAATGTGTTTGTATTAAACCATAAAAAGAAAAATTTCTTAGGATCCACCACAAGAACGGAACTGATAACATCATGGCAGATGCCCTTTCTCGGGGCTAGGGTAAATGTATAATTTTATATGTAGGTGTGTAAGTTTGTATTATTGTAACTATGTTCTTGGTTGCTTTTACTGTTCGCTCCATCCAGAACCTGTCTAAAAAAAAAGAGGACTGGTTCTTTCTTTAAGTGGGGGAGTGTTACGGTTTGTGTCTCGTGTTTTCTTCTCCTTGTAATGACGTCATGACTCTGTGTGTTTTTCTCTGTGTCTGATTTCATTATTAGGTCCGCACCTGTGTGTCATTATACACCTGCACCTCGTTGGAGTCGTTTTGGATCCACTATAATAAAGACACTGAAGCGGAGCATGGCAGGAGAGAGGAGAACCAGCAAACAAGCTTTTTGTTTTCTTTTGATTTTGTTAAATTACTTTGCTGTTCGTCTTGTTAATATTTGTTATCTTCATATTATCTGAAGTGAAGTATGTTTCTGTGTCTGTGATACGTAATTTGAAGTGAAGTATGTTTCTGTGTCTGTGATACGTGTTTCGTGAGATTCTATATGTTCGTGAGGATAATAAATGTTAATGCAGTGTACTCATGTTTCACGTGTCCTTCTTTATGTTGTGAAACCCTTACGTAGCCACTTTTAACAAAAGGGTTTGTAACAGGAACGAATGTGTTGAAACCTCTGATCAGAGAAATGAAGTCGAATGAGGGATTCTGGAGAGTTCTGGATAAACCAGACCAATCAAATCTGAGTGAAGATTGTCAATTTCTGCGTATGCTTTCAAGCATTGAGAGGTGGAGAGGTAGTACGATTCCTGACAAGGTGGGCACTTTAAAGTCAAAATCTGCAGTTGTCCTGCAGCCTATGAGTGAGCACCTTGTTTTGGGGTCGTCTGCCACCAGGGTTGAAACTTTCAGTGGGTAGCACGGTTGTGATTGAGCCTAGCACCTCTCACTTTGTTCCTCGGAACGGTCTTGTCGGTAGAGTGATCTCACCCTTATGGGCCATGGTTGGCTCCCGGTGAAAATGATAAACCCAACCAACTCCGAAATCGTGTTGCGCAGGAATGCTAAACTGGCAGATGTTTACCCGTGCATCGCTTTGGAAGATTTTGATCATATGCCAGAGCAAATAGTTTCCCAGAATGTAGCCAGGAGCAGTGGCAGTTCTTGTGGTAGCTTATCAGCAAAGAACTCTGTGTCTGGTGTTAGGCATGTCAGTGACAAGCGGTTGGATGAACTGGGCCTCAAAGATTTAAATGTGAATGACTGTGAGGTGTCACCTTTTTGGAGAAACAAGCTTGTTGAGCTCATAAAAAAATATGAGACCGTTTTCTCTAGGCACTCGTTGGATTGTGGTGAAGCTAAGGGGTTCTGTCATCGCATCCGTTTGACGGATGACAGACCTTTTCGTTTGCCTTATCGTAGACTTTCTCCAGCACACTATCACAAGTTGAGGGAGACACTTGATGAAATGGAACAGAAGGAGATCATCAGAAAATCGTCCAGCGAGTTTGCATCACCGTTAGTGTTAGTTTGGAAGAAGAACGGCGATTTGCGGTTGTGCACTGACTTTCGGTGGCTGAATGCTCGTACGGTGAAGGATGCACATCCTCTTCCTCACCAGGCAGATGTGCTAGCAGCTTTGGGGGGGAATGCTTTGTTTAGTACCATGGATTTAACGTCCGGTTACTACAACATCCCTCTACACGAGGAGGATAAGAGATTTACAGCCTTTAGCTCTCCTCTTGGGTTGCACGAGTATAACCGTTTACCTCAGGGTCTTGGCAACAGTCCTGCTACGTTCATGAGAATGATGCTAACTGTTTTCGGTGATCAAAATTTCATGAGTTTGCTCTGTTACCTGGATGACCTGTGTTTCAACGTCTCAAGGATCACAATTTGAAACTGTCACCTTCTAAGTGTATGTTTTTGCGGAGGTCAGTGAAATTTTTGGGCCACATTGTTTCACAGGAGGGTGTGGCTAGTGATCCAATGAAGGTAGAGGCTATCGTGAACGTGTCAGAGAAAGACTTGATGGAAGCTGATGGTGTTACCCCATCTGTGAGTAAAGTTAGGTCATTTTTGGGCATGGTTGTATATTATCAACATTTCATTGAGAATTGTTCCATGATTGCGAGACCTCTTTTTCAACTGATGACTGGTCAGAAGAGACCTAGGAAGGCAAGGGGTGTAAGAAAGAAGTTGGCTGGCCGGAAGCTTACTCCTGATGATTGGAGGAGGAATGTGTGGGGTCATTTGAGAATTTGAAGGCTGCTCTTGTAAAACAAGTTATGCTTGCCCATCCCAACTTTTCAAAACCGTTTATACTGTCTGTTGATGCTTCAACGAGCGGGCTTGGGGCCGTGCTCTCCCAAGTTCAGGAGGGTTATGCGGTTGCGAGGCCAATCGTTTTTGCATCAAAGTCTCTTAATCATGCTCAGTCTAAGTATCCAGCTCACAGGCTTGAATTTTTGGCAATGAAGTGGGCCATATGCGATAAATTCAGCCACTGGCTTCGTGGGCACAGGTTTACGGTTTGGACGGATAACAACCCGCTCAAGTATATTTTGACCAAACCGAAACTTGATGCCTGTGAGCAGAGGTGGGTTGCGAAGTTGGCCCCTTTTGACTTTGACATACAATAAATTCCTGGTCCGAAAAATGTGGTGGCTGATGCCTTGAACCTTTTGCTACTTCCAAAATCTTGCACAGAATTACCAGAACACCATATGACATCTTGAAGCATGAAGCAGAGGCACTTGAGGTTGAGCAGGTACAGGGTATGTTTCATTTGTCCTGTGACTTTACAGAAAGAGAGGCTGTAGAGGATATATCTGGGGCACAGATGTGTCATGAGGTCACTCACCTGGTTCAGAGTTCTGCTGGGGGTCAAGTATCTTGTGAGGAGAAGTCAGCTGTGCTTCGTTCACACTGTCACTGGGAGGAAGGTTCAGCTGTTCGAGCAGTCACTTATGTACAGCATTTGAGGGGTTTGGAGGATGCAATGCAGTGTCCACTCAGTAAACTTACCCATGCAGATTTGCTTGACAAGCAAAGTCATGACCCAGTCATTAGTAGGGTGAGGTTCTTTGTAGAGCGAGGTAGACGGCCTTCTAGGAGAGAAAAAGGTAACGAGTTAAAAGAAACTGTATGAACACTCAGACAGTGGGGCAAATTCACAGTCAGGCTAGGTATACTATACCGTGTGTCTAAGAATCTGACGACCAAGAAAAGGACTTTTCAGTATGTTGTGCCGACAGCTTTAAGAGACTTGGTCCTGAAAGGGGTGCATGATGACGCAGGTCATCAGGGCCAGCACCGCACCCTTTGGTTAGCAAGGCAAAGATTTTACTGGACTTCTATGGAGAAAGACACAAAACTGTATGTGACGCAATGTAAGAGAAGTGTATTGAGTAAGACTCCTGAGCCTGAGGCCAGAGCGCCACTTGTGTCGATAACCACAACAGCACCGCTCGAGTTAGTTTGTATCGATTTCTGGTTGGCTGAGGATGTCAATAAGTCAGTTGATGTGTTGGTAGTTACCGACCACTTCACAAAACTTGCATGTGCGTATGTTTGTCCGAATCAAACTGCAAGATCTGTTGCCCGTGTTCTGTGGAACAATTTATTTTGTATATATGGATTCCCAGAACGGATCCATTCAGACAAGGGTGCAAATTTTGAAAGTTCTTTGATTGCGAAAATGTTGAAATTGTCAAGTGTTGCTAAATCTCATACCACGCCCTATCACCCTATGGGTAACGGTCAAACTGAAAGGTTTAATCATACGCTTGGTGACATGATAAGGTCCTTGCCTCCGAGGTCTAAAGCTAATTGGCCTCAGATGCTGAACACACTGACTTTCTCATACAACTGCACTAGGCATGAGACAACTGGTTACCCACCTTTCTTTTTGATGTTTGGCCGTACCCCGAGATTGCCAGTGGATGTTTTGTTTGAGAGTGTCATTTTGGATGGGGGCACTGTTGATGTGAGTAAATATGTCCAGTCTCTTGGAAAGGAGTTAAGGGAGGCAATGTCACTTGCACAACAAAATGCACGTCAGCAGCAGAACAAACAGGCTGAACATTACAATCGCAAGTGCAAGGGTCATTCATTGGAGTTGGGCGATAGAGTCCTACTTGCAAACAAAGGGGAGAAGGGAAAAAGAAAATTAGCAGATCGTTGGGAAAGCACAGTGTATATTGTGGTCAGTAAGAACTGTTCTTTGAACACATGCAAGATCCGCCACCCTGTTAATGGTCGTGTCAAAACTGTTCATCTAAATCTGTTAATGCCTGTAAACTTCTTACCATTGCCTGCTTTGGATGATTCTGTGACTTCAGAGTGGGACTGGAGTTCAAACTGTGATTCGTCACTTACTGACTGTCAAAGAAGTGACACTGCAGACCGAACCTCCCAATGGATTGCTGATTTAGATGAAGTTGCAGGGAGGGGTGATGGTAAATTGAAAAATGATGTGATTAACAGTGGTGAGCATGAGATTTATGATCATGAGGTGGGGCAACAAACTGAACGGGTTGAAGGGGTGGCATGTGAAGATATCTCTGAAAGAATGTCTAATCCTTCTGGGTCTTTGTGCCCTTCATCAAATGCTGAGATATCTCTTGTATCAGATGTTCAGAATGAAGACTCTGTATCCCACATTGACATGCCTGTTGCTGATCAGGATTATGATGTTTCAACAGTAGTGCAGGAGATACCTGTGGGTTTGTTTCAACGTGATACAGATCTTTGTCCTGTTGCAAAAGAATCTGATGAGCAGCAGGGAATACGCACAAGATTTGGTAGATTTATTAAACCTGTGAGTAGATTGATACAGACAACTCAGTCAACTCAAAGAGTGTATCCTGTACTGGAAGTTTGAACTTGTTTGGTTGTTTCTTTTGTTTTTGTTTCAAAGTGTGTTTGACTGAATGTACACCTGTCAATTAGTAATGGGTGGAATGATCTTTTAAGAGACATGAGTTTGCTTAAGAAAATGAGCATTGAGACTGATTATTAGTGTATGTCATAATTGAGACTATGTATATGGCATGGTTTGTCAAATGGTAGATTGGGGATTAGCTACCCTTGATTTATCTGAATCTTTAACAAGATAGCTTTAGAGCTGTACGACCTAAGGAAGGTGAAATGACATCACTATGTCAAGTGGTTGGCCTGTCCAATAATCTAGTGTAAAACAGTGGGGGTGGATGTAACGAGTGAATGTGGTTACACTAGATTATTGAAATAATTAACTGTATTAATTTTGTGATACTTTATTTTGAAATGAGTAATTAACTTTAGGCTATTCATTTTGGGGTATTTTATTTTGAAATTGGTATTGGAGGAACATTTCGGTATGGTCATGTGATCATAAGTATAATATGCTTATAATTTACGTTTTTCTTTTATTTTTATATCTGCATTTGTGTTTTTGTTCGACTGTTTATATTAATTTGTAAAATTGTAAAAAGTTAAGAAAGCATTGTGTAAGTGACGTCATGCGCATGTGTGAGGGGAAATGTGTGAGGGTTTTAATCAGCTCCTCGAAAAAGTGCTCAACTTGTGTTAAATGATTGTTGTTTAGGGATGCTTTTTGTAAAATGAGTTTGTTTAATGTCTCTTCTCTAATTAGAGGTTGTTAATATGAAGTGTGAACATTCTTAAGAGTACATTTAATCGATTGTATGAAGTTTCGTAATGGCCACTGTTGCACGTGCGATATGCTGATGCAGTTCATTATAGGACTATGCATTCCTCGTTAAAATGAAGTTAGGTACATCCATGTTACATGAGTTATGAGTTTACATTTGTAATTGTGTATTGTATTGGTTTCTTTTAATGATCCATGTGATTTGTTTAAATGCATTTTTTTTATATATGGGTTTACATTGAGACATTATGTGATGATTGACAGGCACAGCTAGACCAGAGATGTTGATGGATTGTGTCTGATGGTGTCTGTTTTGTGTTGACACAGGTATGTAAATGGATCATTAGTATTTTAGTTTTATTCTTCTGTATTTTTTTTTGTTATTTTATTTTTCTATTTAGCTTTTCTTATTATTGTATTTTGTTTCTATAATTTTTATTGCATATAATAAGACGCTCTCTTTCGCTGGATGTTATGGAGAGAGGCACAGCTAGACCAGAGATGTTGATGGATTGTGTCTGATGGTGTCTGTTTTGTGTTGACACAGAAACCGTGAGTCCAAAGTGACCAAAAGAAAGACCTTTTCAACTGCATCATCGTGTGGGCTCTTTTATTATTACACCTACACATAAATAAGACACAACGCAGAAGAAAACCCACTACATAGGGGCCTATCATACTGTCGCTGTCCGATGAAAACCACGTATGTCCATTTTGCAGATTTAGAGATTTTTTGACGGATTGAATGTACAGGTTCATTTCCGTATACATTATGCCTCACATATCTAAATGGTCAATGAAAAGTTGTGAAATCATGTCATCTGATTTTCACGTATATCCATTTGGTGTCAAAGCTGTCAATCACGCCGCGTATCTCCCGCCCTGTGGAAGCATCTCGCCGGTCTCGTGAAGTTTCATCGAAGCTCAGTACTACGACATTGAAGCTCTCCATGTTTAGTTCTAATCTAGTTCTTCACAGATTAGTTTGCTTGCTAGTATGTAAATAAACTCGGTCTCATTGATAAGATTCAAACTTTTTTTTTCTTAGTCAAACTGATCAAATTATAGCCTGTAATGCTACTGTCACGATTGTCACTAGAACATGAGTCACTCATACTGCTATCACCGCTTGCCAGAGGCTGAGAATGTCCAGCACGTATTCCTCTGTCAATATGAAACGCGACTTGGCCATTCTAATTAATGATCGGAAGAACGCGTATCGACCACCGTTACTGTAAAATATGCACGTATGTCCATTTAAACTAAATTTTGGTCAAATGTGGATTATATCATTACACTGGCAAGAATATGGTTACATGTAAAGATGCCGTACCAAGTATGACAACGCTACATTCAACTGCTTTTGAAATACGGTGGTTTTTTCACTTCCTGAAAAGTAACCGTTTTGGACATACGTGAGTTTCATCAGGCAGCGACACTCGACACAAGATAGGCAGATAGCAAGCCACCATTGAAACAACGTTAAATCAGTGTTAATGTGTCAATGTTAACTGCATTGAATCAACATAACATTTGCACCCGCATTCAATGTTGATTTTTTTGGGGGGTTTTTTCATCCAAAAATCAATGATAGGGCACTGAATCAGTTACAATGTGATGTGAAACACTACAACTAACTTAAAGGGCTAGTTCACCCAAAAATGAAAATTCTGTCATCATTTACTCACCCACCTCACCAAGCAGATAGAGCAACCATTGACTAGCATAGTATTTTTTTCCCTACTATGGTAGTCAATGGTTGCTCTATCTGCTTTGTTACAAACATTCTTCAAAATGTTCAGCAGAACAAAGAAACTCATACAGGTTTGGAACAAATTGAGGGTGAGTAAATGATGACAGAATTTTCATTTTGGGTGAACTATCCATTTAATGCCACAGCCTGAAAATCAACCGAGGATAAAAGAAGACAATAAATCTCTCAAGATCTCAGCAAAAGTTCTTATTGAGAATTAACAGAGGTTTAGATGTTGAAGATTTATTGAAAATATTTGGTCACCATTATGGTGATTAGTGTTTGCTTTAGTTTGACTCTTGACTTTGCGTTTGTGGTCTTTGTAACAGTGTTTACTAAAACATAATTTGTTGCAAAGAAACCCAGAAACAAAGATGATCAGGTGATATGATTTTCAGCATAATAAAATGGAATAAATCATTAATCTTACCCTTCACCAAAAGTGGTTATTTGTTATTAATAAATTAAATTCACCAACAAAACTTTCTTGCCACAGATCAGACATTGTGAATTTTGATTTTTAAATACATTGTAGAATTTTTTTTAAACACAGACATCAAGAATCAGCATATGAATCTTAACGATAGTGCTTCTTGCTGCAATGCATGCTGGGAGCCGTGAGTTTTATACTGTTTTACTGTCTTCTTCTTATCGGTGTGCTTTAAGTCAGTTGTAATTGTTGTATTTCATGATGGTAAACCTACATCACATTGTAACATTGATTCAATGCCATTAGCATTGATTTTTTTGGAAGAAATGTCAAAATTGTTTCAACATTAATTGCGGGTGCAAACGTGATGCTGATTCAATGCAGTTAACATTAAGGCTGTAGTCAAGTCCACCTTTGTCGAGTCCAAGACCAGGACAGTCGAGACCAAGTCAAGACCGAGTCCAAATGAGACAGTGAGACAGAAACAAAGAAGCATCTTCAAGACCATGTACATAACTATTGATAATTTATGTGATGCAAGAGACAGCATATCTTCTTTTCTAAGATAATCATTTTGCATTATATTTGTGTAGGGGGGAAGCCCATTACCTTCCCTAATACTTCGATTTGGGTCATAAGCCAATTAGCTGTCACCACGGTGATATAAAGGGCGCTAGATCTGCGCCTTAGATCTACGTCATTGTCAGCGTCACTAATGCATTGTGAATGCTGTATTGCTGCTACTTCTGGCATCAGATGTGGACATTGGAGGAAGGTAGGAGCGTTTGAGAGGTTTTTAGAGGATTTTTTTTAAATTTAGTAACTAAATTCCACTGGCTGCATGTTTTCTGAAATAGTAATATTCTCTTTGTGTTTCAGGTGCTCTCCCGAAAACAACGGGAGTGTTGACTGCCAGTGTTGACGGCGTGTTTCACATCCTGCCCACGGATAACATTGCAGTTCTGATTTGTTTTGTTTTTTGTTGATTTGTCCTTTATATTTTCTCTTTTTTTTTTTATCTGGTCAAGGGAACGTTGGAAACTCACTGTTCAATGACCGGAGTGATTTACCTGTTTAGATTTAACATTAATTATTATTGAGTTTTCTTTTGTTTTGTTTAACGTTTTCTTTATCTACATTTGGCCAAGAGTGATTCCCTGTTTCTTTTTTTTTTTTGTCTTTGTATCTTATATAATTTGTTGTATTTTGTTTTGTTGACTTCCATCTTGTCAAGAGTGGTGGCGCTCTGTCCTTTTGTTGTTTTGCAGTTCTTATGTTTTTGTTTTGGCCTTTTTGCTTGTGGGTTGTTTGATTTAATTGCTATTGAAAACCCTATTAAGAGTGTAGACACTCTGCTTTTGTTTTCCACAATCCCTGTTTCTTTGTATTTGTTTTGCCATTTAACTTATCTACTGTCAATTCAGCATGGGGACAGTTCAGTTCCTTTCTCTTTAGTTCTTCTGTGTACAAGGTAGTGATGTTTAACCAAGTTTGTTCTGTCTCTTGTGTTACAGGGTCTGTGCGCCAAAGGCAGGGAGGCCGGCTCTATTCCCTTCTAGCGGTGGTGTTTTACTCACAATGTGCTGTGTCCATCAGTTGAAAGTGGTGTGCGTGTGTGCACTGGTGAAAGGAACGATTTCTCTGCAATAGGCAGATTCAATCTTTGATGGCCTGACCTGCCGGTAAGCCCCAGTTAGCCAGCTCTTGTGTGATTTTCCTCAAGAGCCAAGCCGTTATGATTGGCTGTGCTTTGGGGCACGGCCCGATGTGTTTTAATGTGATTATGTGATTTTACAAAGTTAATTGTTTTTGTACTGTTACCCGTGTTTCGTAGCTTTTATTGGATGAACGAAATTGCGTGTCCTTTTGTGACACTAATATACTTGGGTGGAATTCCCAGGGTGGTGTAGTGTGTGCAAAATTATCATTTAAATTCACCTGCAGGTTGCCACATTGTGGCGTAGTCGAGCAGGGTCATCTCAATAGTGATACCAGTGATACCTCGTCCGAAGTTTAACGGTAAAACCGGTATGGTTATTGATGACTGGGTTGAGGAGGCACAGGCCTGTATGAGGATGCGCCATTTGTCTAGTGCAGATCGAGCATTTTTCCTATTTGACCATCTAGAGGGGGAGGCTTATGAGGAAGTTCGTTATCGTCCCAATATTGAGCGTGAAGATTAGGGCTGAAACGATTCATCGAGTTACTCGATTAACTCGATTACAAAAATTCCTTGAGGCAAAAATTCTGCCTCGAAGCCTCGTTAAATTCCTATGACGCGCACTATACGCGCAGGGATCTGATTCACACAGACAGCTATTCAATGTTCAGGAAGCACACCATAGCGCATGATACATTTTGAATTTAGTTTAGATTCTAGATGCCCAGAATCACTATAGTAACTGCATGTTGTACACAGTTTATGTAAGTTGATTACCGTTCTTAAGTTATAGCTGCCACACACACACACACGGTGCGCGCAAGCCCTGAAGCCAGATCGCTTTCAATTTCATCCTCATAAAGTTTGTCAAGTAAATGCTTTTAAAGCCTTGCCAGTTTGAACATTGAAGCGGTTGTGCACTATTCAAAAACAACAATACGGAAAACTTATCCGTTCAGTGCTCAGCTTTTTTCTGTGACACGGAGAGTTGAGCCGTGTCGCGTCTTTGACAACGAGCGCGCGCCCTGAAGGCAGACCTCTTTTTGCGTGAAGATCACGCGCGGAGAGCAGCGCAGAACTGATAGTAGAAAATCAGTAACACACACACACACGCATGCACCCCCCCTCTCTCTCTCTCGCGCCGGTCAGACCAATCGTGGCAATGCATCACATATGCTTAAACTTTTATGTAGCCACGCAACAATAATTTCAGCATGCGTTCACTGTATACACCGGGACGTGATGTTGTGACGCGATTTTTCGAACGGATGCTTCACCTTAAATGCACCGCTATGCAAGTGATGCAAGCCAAATGCAGCGTTCTATTAAAAATGAATGTATGTATTTCTGCTGTACCAAACTGCAATGAAGCCTCACGCGCACACACACACACACAGGTTGCTAGGTTACCATAGCAAATAGGCTCACCACATATGATATATTATTTGTTAGTAGTCTAATGGTAAATGCTGCAGGTGTAGAAATCTACATAAAAGATATTTACTTTGATGTCAGGGCTAGATTACAGCATGAAACCTGTTGTGCATATTAATAAATTAAATTGCTTTTCCTCTTCATTTTCGTTATGCATTATTTGTTTTGGTTGTTTAAAAACACGGAAAAAAATGTATCCGATTAATCGATCGATTAAGTGCTAGATTAATCGATTTCAAAAAGAATCGATAGCTGCAGCCCTAGTGAAGATCCTGATAAAATTATTGCGGCCTTGCATGAGCTATATGGCTGTTCTCAGTCTTATGTAGCTCTACAGGAAGCCTTTTTCTCCAGAAGGCAGCTGGAGGGGGAAACTTATGTTAGAGTTTTCCTTTGCTTTGATGGGCCTTCTGGAGAGGGAGAAAGTCGCTCCCCTAATGCCATTTCCAATGCTGAGATTTTGCTGCGGGACAAGTTTGTGGAATATGTTACTGATAGTTCATTGCGGCGTGAACTTAAGTATGGCACAAAAATATTAACAGAACATTTGAATTATTTTCTTTATTTAATGGATGAGTGTGTGCTATGCAGCAAATTAGCTCTGAGGGGAAATTTGAATAATTATTCATAACTCATTATGATTATTCATTATGATTAATTATAAATATTTGAATCAGTTAAATAGATTAACTTGGTGTAGCTACATTAACATTCCAATCATTCAATCAGTTCATCCTAAGGACATTCAGTATTGCCTATTAATTTAATTCTTAGAAAAGGATATTTTTCATGGCCACAGAAAAATAATTATTTCTTTGAATTTACCTAAGCGCCTAGAGCACATAGCAAGATCGATCATTTAAGGGACAATATGTTTGCAGGCACGGAGTCAGGACCAACATATATTGTGCACAAACTTTAAAGAGCACCTATCATGGAATTTTGAAATTTACCTTTCATGTAGTGTGTAACATAGATCTAAGTGAACAAAAACATCCTGCATAGTTTGAAATCCCAGATAGCAAACAATCATTGAAACTATGTTAATTCAACATTATGTTGTCAACATTAAGTCATTGAATCAACATCGAAATCTGATGTTGATTCAACATCATTTTGCACCCTTTTTTAATATTGAAACAATGTTGAAATCCTGTCCATAGATCAACGGAATTTCCATGGTTTTTCAATTATCAGGAATATTGAAACAATGTTGAAATTTCAACTGAACTAAGGATCAACGTGATTTCAACGGAATTAAGCCATAGAAAATGATTGCTAGGCATACGAAAATGTATTGCCATAAATTAAATTAAATGAATAGCCTGCTTTATATACAGTCAGGATGTTAAAAAAGTTATGGAACATTTGAAAGCTTTTATGCCTATAGCCTAAAACACTGACCACACCACACGATTTAATGTAAAAACAAATTCATTTTATTTGCACAGCCTGTGCAAAAGTAAACTGGGTGACGGCGGCTGTCCCCATCTGCTGTGTAAGAGCATCTAAAACAGAAAATACAAGCACAATGCAAAAAATTAGCCTTTAAGTTAAACAGATCATATTTGCACACTTGGAAACAAATTCATTTTTCAATAGGCTTTCAATTGGATAAGGCAATGTGTTCAGTGTCGTAGGCTAGCCTGTCATGTTTTCTCTACATACAAAGCACTTTTCAAAATTACCCAATATGTGCATGGGTTTATTCAAATTAAAGGGAGGCAAAAAGGATCAGCTTGCAGTGACACCTTTTATAAGAAAACATTTCCGAGGCAAAGTGAAAAAACTCATATTTTATATTGGTTCTGAACGAGGGGTGCGGGGATAATGTCACGGTGACGGCAATGTAGCCTAGACTAACAATCAGGGCCTGAAAATAACTTTTTTGCCACAGTGACTTTTTACCAGCTTTTTACTTTTTTTGTGATTTTATGAGATTATTTTAAATACGTTTGAATATACAATTAAGAAATGCTGTAAAGAATGTTTAAAAACGAAACTTATCCCCCATAGGTGGCGGCAGGTCTTAATGAGCAAGTCATTGAGTCAAGATATGTTATGAACAGGATTCTAGAGTAGTGCCGCGAAAGTGGATCTGTAGTGGATCTGTATCATAACGATACAGATCCACTTTCGCGGCACGACTGAAGCGTGGTGTTGTGACGCTTCACCTCTTGTGTATGTTGATGATGGTCGTAACGATACAGATCCACTTTCGCGGCACGACTGAAGCATGGTGTTGTGACGCTTCACCTCTTGTGTATGTTGATGATGGCCGTGCGTTTGAGCCAGCGGGGAATGAAAAACAAAGGACCGGCGAGAGACTTCCCTCCGTCTCCATGTGCTCTACTTCTATTGGATATTCGCGTCGCGTTCAACGGATTCATTTGCATAAAGTTGAGCGCCGGCCAGCTTTTTTGACGCGCGGCATTTGTTCAAATGCAGTGCCGCCTTCCCGGAATGCTTTGCGGGCGCGTTAAAGTCGCTTGACGTCACCCATAGGAATAAAGTGGAGTGCGGCGCGACAGAAGTGTTGCACGGACAAGTGGATCAGCACCTTGACACTCGTAACAGCAACATACACGTGAGTTACCCCGGTTGTCTAAAGGTGCTGATCCACTTGTCGACGACAAGAACGACGTTGCCATGATACCGACAGCAGACTACACAGTTGATCCCGAACAGCTGACAGACAGCTTCACGGTTGAAACACATCTGGCTACCAACCAAAACCTGAGGTAAGTTACCGTCAATATATACAGTTAATATTGCTTATACTTGGGCTTACCTAGCGCTGGGTGGTATATGCATTTAGGGTTGGGTACTGAACTCTGTACTTCAGGGCACCGACCGAATTACGTTAAATCAATCGGTACCAAATCTCGGTACCTTAGAAAGAATTTAGTGATATAGACTAGTGTCTGTAAAAAGACTTTAAATACGAATCCCGCATCTCTGCAAATAAATCGCGCAGATGCGCGGTTTAATTTACCTCTCTCTCTCTCTCTCTCTCTCTCTCTCTCTCTCACACTCACACACACACACACACACACACACACACACATGTTTGTTTTTGTGAAATGTGAGGACATTCCATAGGCGTAATGGTTTTTATACCGTACAAACCGTATTTTCTATCCCCTTACACTGCCCCTGCCCCTAAACCTAGCCCTCACAGGAGACTGTGCAGTTCACTTTCTGTGAAAAAAAACTCATTCTGTGTGATTTATAAGCATTTTGAAAAGTGAGGACATGGGGAACGTCCTCATATTTCACCCTCTTTTTGTAATACCTATGTCATACCCATGTCATTATACACATTTGTGTCCTGATATTTCACAAAAACATGCCCACTAATTTACGTCTCTCTCTGTCACACACACACACATTCTCTCACACGCACTGTTATTCGGTGTACAATCTATTTAGATCCCACACACCTTCTACCTAGTTTTAGTTTATATTCTCAGGCTAGGTAAAGCAGGTCAAATCCTTAACTAGATCATAAATATAAATTTATACTTACTCTCTAGAAGAACAGACCCCCTCCGTGTCTGGTTCAGATCAACTCGTTTAGAAAGCAGAGACGTAGCAAACATTTTCTTTTATAAATCAATTATAAGTAGATTTATTTTTCCATTAACAAAAGTTTTACATACAATCAATAAAGGTTACAAAAAGAAAAGTTTTAAGTTTCAAAACGTCAGTACACAAAAGTCACCAGCAGATGTTAGGCTCGGATCAAGCAATGGAGAAGCAGCTTGTCGCTCTCAGCTTCTGATGGTCATACAGAGATCAAGACCTTATATACCTTTTAATCATCACACCTCTTCATTACATATTCAATCACATAGGTACAGTTCATCCAATCCCAGATTTTGAACCATTGTCAACTCCCTCAATTCCTTCAACATTTTAGTATATAATGCTCTGTATTCTTTCATTCTTCTTCTTCTGGCTTGGATCCTTAATCTCCTCCTTCGTCTCGTCTGCAAGATATCATCCTGGGTAAAACCTGTTTCTTCGTTCAATACTTTGTTACATGCTTGCATGCTTATACAGGTTACATTTCTTTTGCTTGTTCTTTTACATGAATAAATGACCTTCATACATATGGCTCACTGTCTTTCTTTATCTCTTCAATAAAACATATTTTACAAAACATGTCTTTAGTGTGGTTTTTACAACAACCCTAATAAAATACTTTTTTACCAAACAATGTCTCTTGAGCTTTTACTATAAAACCAATAAAGCATTCTTACAAAATCTTTGCTTCTGTGTCTTTACTATAAACCAAATTTAAATATTCTTACAAAATCATGTGTCATGTATTCACTTGAACCAAAGCTAAACATTTGTACAACATTATGTGTCTGTGTTTTCCCATGCTTACAAAGTCATTTATGAAAGTTGTACAAGAAAAACCTTCTTTAGGCTTTTCGGCCTTATAAACAGCTTATACATAAAAGTTGTGAAAAATAAAAACTTCTTATAAAAGTTTCTCGGCCACATAAACAACTCTTTACTTCACTTTGCTATTTCTATTCTACTTGTGGCTCTTATAAAGTCCACGATAAAGGTTCTCTATAAAACCTCCACTATATTTTCTATAAGACTCTTATAAAGTCTGACATAAAGGTTCTCTATAAAACCTCCACTATATTTTCTATATAGTTTCAACATCATAAAACCATGCATAACATACTTGTGTGGTTAACATAGGCCTCTTTACATTTGGCATTATTCTTGGTTACATATTGGGAGTAAGACCTCTTTATATTGGGCCTTATCCCTGGATATATATTGGGAATAAAAGAATCAATTTCATCATTATTCTAACAGCACTCAGAATCGCGCAGACGAAAGTCGATAAAGTAGGATAATTATAAATGCATGTGAAGGTGGCTATTCCAGCTAGTGATGTGAGCCGACTAGGAGATTTGTAGGGCTGTAATCTCCCAGTCGATTAGTCGCGATACGTTCTGGCTCGACCAAAATTCTGATTGGTCGTTTTTTTGCCGCTTCATTTAATGAGTTTTGCCGCGTTCATTTAATGAGTTTTGCCGCGTTCATTTCATCAGTTTTGCCGCGTTCATTTCATCAGTTTGGCCGCGTTCATTTCATCAGGTGGAAAGCACTTTGCGTTTTCCTAGTCAGTCCTCTTCTACCATGTCAACAAAGACATCGGCAGTGTGGCAGCATTTTTTTTAAATAGAAAATGGGAAAAAAGTCGCATGCAAATTTTGCAAGCAACAGTTTGTATCACAGCTCGACGACAAACATGTCATATCACAAATACGGTAAGCTAACTTGTCTGCGTTAGTTTGCCCCGTCTGTTTTGAGTAGGCTATATATTTATTGGATTTGGGCACTTTATTGTTTTATTTGGAGCCTAATGCACGATGCGCTGTGCCCACTGTTTGTATTCGTTTTGAGCCTATGCTTTATTTTTCAGTCATGCACTTTATTTCGTTTCTGCTCTTGATCTGGATTGTTTAATAAATATTCCTTTTTTATTAAAGTGGATGTGCCTTTTGTGTTTAAGAGTAAACTCTTTACGTTAATAGCCTATTCGTGTCTCAGGCGCAAAGCTGAGCTGATCCTATGTTCCCAGAGCTGCACAGAGCGGCTGAAATAGTGTCTGTCAGTTATTATAATACATATGACAAAACAATTGTCTAAATTATGATGCATATTCCTCAAAAGTTCTTGTGACGATATCACTAGTTGACAACATAGTACTATATTTTGGGAAATCATAGGCTGATATTGCGCAGGTGCACGTGATGCAGCGCTGTCAGAGCCGACAGTCTCGTGTGTCAGACTCATTTCAGTGTAAAATAAAAATGTCAAAAACGATTTAATATACTGCAAATAGCCAACTAGTTAGACAGTTTAGTTAGACAACAAGGCCACCAAGTACTGCGCACGTGCGCAACTAATTAATTTAGAGGGGTTTTTTTTCCTAACGTCATTTTTAGTTGATTTTTAGTCGAAAATTTCAAGATTTCAGTCGACCAAGATTTTCTTTGGTTGATTACAGCCCTAGAGAATTGATCATATACTTGTGGTTGAAAATGTAGCTGGACTTACCAAACATAGATTGGCAGAGTGCCAACTCGTTAAAGGGCCGTTTTTGTTTGGATGCCTTCTTTCCGGCCCAGTTCAGTCCTGAAGCCAGTTCATTTGTTAGGATGTGTGCCATCATACGGCGAACTCTCGCATCCAGGGTAGTCCCTCCAATAATGGCGAGATGGGCAGTCTGGCAAAATATAACAAAATTGCAGGGTTAACACACACAGACTGGAATCACATTTATTCATTCCAATTTGGTCTGTGGAGAATTATTTTTTTCAGTCTGAATATAACTACAGGAGTACTGAAATACCAGCAGTTTTAGGAGATATTGAAGTGTGAAATGTGGAATGACAATACAAATTACCTCATGTGTCTACTGTCATGTCAGGCAGTTTAAGGAAGTTGTGCATATCAGTGAAGTTTTATATCAGAAGAATGATGTAACTATTAAACAACTACCATTTTCTGGCGGTTTGTTCGGTTTTGCAGTGTCTCTTCCACATGGTCCAGGGCCTCCATGGTGTGGAGGGGCAGCTCCAAGGGCTCCGCCAGCGGCAGTCCCACAGAGTCGGACTGTCCACACCTGCAGGACTGGCGGGATTGCCTGAACTCCTCCCGCAGGTCCTTCACCTCCTTAGACAACTCCGTCGCTGCAGTGAGCAGTTTCTGCATAGCCACATCTATTGATAAAGAAAATTTTAACATTTGAATGCAAAAGCTGACACCCTTTTACTTAATTTCAGAAGATGTTGAACAAAGAAATGTATCATCCAAACTACTTAAAGCAGTCAGTCTAATGTTTAATATTTTTTAATGTTCTTTTATCATTTTTCATACACTAATGTTCAAAAGTTTATATTAAGCCTCATGAAATAGTCAACTGGAAGACTTCAATATTATTATTAGTTATTTTAAAATCGACCAACCAGGTGCTGAACATGTATGGGACAACTCTTGGACTGTTGTAAAACCATTTCCAGTGTCTAAGTGTATTCCAGGGAACTATTTCATGAGGCTGGTTATAATGAAGCCAAATGGTAAAATGAGTGGTGGTGATAAACTTTTGAACAGTTGTGTATATTTAAGTAATGTCTCCTTCCATTGGTTTAAGCTAACAGTTGATAAAGGTAAATCCTTCAATGATTCAAAGCATTAAGGAAAGATAAGGCCGGGCCCCTAGCACAGTGGTTTTCAAACTTTTTTAAGAGCGACCCTCTTTTCTTTTTCTTTTTTGTTGTCACGACCCATATATAGGCCTACAATCAACTTTACATTCAAACAAGTCAAGCCAAGCATAAGAATACTTGTACACAATGGGCCATTTGACTGTATTCTCCATTAAACCAATAGATGGCACAAATTCAGCTCAGCATTTTTCCACACAATCGCTTTTGATTATTAATGCATTCGCAACGCAACGTTGATTTTGCACTAATTTGATAGCTAGGCCAATATATGGGACGTTAATTAAGTGGTTAACCGTTAATCAACAAGGATTTTAACCAATTAATCGTTTGATTGAAAAAAAAAAAAAATTAAGTCGCATTTGATTGCATTCAGAAATAATACCAATGCTATAATGTATTACAAACATTATAAACTCTACAAACATACCTAATTGGTTATTTTAGTTTCCTCCACAACAAATTAGGAATATGGTGTGGCCCCTTTAAGAGCTGTTTTATGACAACACATTTTTTTTATTTTTAATGTAACTCCATTTTCCCTAAATCATCCTGGCGACCCATTTTTTTAAGTCTTTGAAAACCACTGCCCTAGCATATATGAATGAAATCATATGATAGCCTTAGAACATAATTGTACTTGCCTTTTAATGCCAGCCTGGCAGTGTCTGTAGAATCTGTAATATAATATATTAAATCAGTTTGGCATATATTTATAATAATAATATATGAAAAGAGAAATTAAACCATTTGACTGGCTATACTGCATTTGGTTTAAATTTTGAATGTTTGAATTAACATGAATTAATTATTTTTAATAACATACCTTCAGGACATGGCCTCTGGAGTAGATGCACTGGAGAGAAGGCCAATTCATCTCCAGGGAACGATGCTGGGACATTGAGGTAAGACAACTTGGGGGAATTGGGGCATTGGAGGGTCTGGTAGATCCTTGGAGGTGATGGTTGGCTGTCCTGACTGGCTTGTTGGGTTGCTTAAAGGAAAAAAATATGTGGGGTGGGGGGTTGGAGGTGGTTAGGGGCAGATGTGTGTAATTCATAATTAGATTCTCTATTTTCTGCAAAAGCTTACTTTATGTACACACACACAGATAGACACACACACACACACACACACACACACACCACAATGTGACTAACTATACCTGGAAATAAGACTTTGGGGGCTTTGGCGAATCTGCGCTCATTTCGGGGCTCCTCATCCGAATTATAAATTGGATTGGGTCTAAAAGTAAACAAGGGAGCAATTAAATTATCAACTTGCACATGTCAACAAATTGTTAAACTGTTAAATTGCACATGTCAACAGCAAATGGTTGAAACTGCTTGTATGTTTGCTTTGGACAAAGGCATCTGCCACATATAAACAAATGTGTGAAATTAGAAATTGGACATTCATTATTACTTTCTTTTTCTTTTTAGGCCATGATGGGTCTCCTCCTCAGACTGGATGTCGGTGGTGTCACAATCTTTATTCAAATATCGGTCCAGGCTCCTCGCTGCCTCATCATGACTATCTACAAACATAGAATAACGGTCAAGTACAGTCAGAGTCAGGAGAAATATTATCAGACAGGGGTATGCTCAGATTCTTATTGTCAAAAGCAAATTTGAGAACACCCACCACGAGTTATGAGGAGACGGATTGGTTGGTATGTGTGCCATCCATGTCCAGGCTCTTCTCGGTTCAGGATGGCTGCATTTAGCTTAATAGAGTCCTTAGGAGGGTATGTGGGCCAGAAGAGTTTATCCCCTTCAACCCATGTGTTTGGGACAATTTCAGTTGCACCACTGCTGAACTGTACAACGCACCACTTGGTCATTTTTTTCTTTCTTTTTTTTTTAAGGTAGGGGATTTCAAAGACTATAGAAAACAAAGCACAACAAAATGAACTTTTAAACTGATCAACTGATGAACTGACTGCATGAACTGATTTGGACATTTTGGACATTTTAATTGGTATGAATGATGCGAATGGCAATGAACTGTGTTTTGTCAGGGTAAAGTATGTACTTTTTGCCAATGTGCTTAAGCCTCGTCACACTGACATTCTTGCTCAACCCCCAAACTGTATATACCCCAATGTTTGCAGATGGAAAGGGATACTGGCCATAGGACTCCTTCTTGGTAAACTTTCGAAAAATGATGTAAGTCTCCTGAACTACCCTGACAATGTTTTCAACAACGGCAATGTCATCTACAATTTGAAAACAATTATCCCCAGACCTAGATGATAACGTGTGCTTTTCCGTAACAAGCTTACGGTACTGGTCTCCATAACTTAATGACGAAATCAACGGACCATCATAATGAGGATGCATGAATTTTTGTCCTTGCTTCACAGTGTCCGAGGTTGGTGCAGGTGATTCTGAGAGCCTTTTTACTACTTGCTGTAAAGGCAAGTGAGGCTTGCGCAATAGATGCTTCAGTTGCGCTAAATCATTTTCATAAGGAAATGCAGATATGTTATCCAAGGGACCAAACAGACGGTATTCTGACGCCAAGTGTGTCAGCTGATGGACATTGTAGGTAATTTGATCTTTCCCATATAGCTGCCCAAAGTGAGTTACGAATGAAGTCAACAGTCCCTGAGCGCAATCAATCATTTCCTCTGATGTCCCAGGAGACAACAGCAGATGCATGGCCACAGAAAGTAACATAAAGTTTTCATAAATTTCATGGGCAATGGTATTTTTCAGGACTACTTGGCCAGCAAACAGCATGAAATATCGAAGCTCTGTAGTCTTCCACCGATCTATTTCAGAGAGGTGCCTGGGTTTCCGGCTGAACTCAGAAGGAGTGTAAGGTCCTAGTGCCTTCAATTTAACGGATATCTCTTCGATTGATTTACTGGACAACCTAGTTGCCAGTGATTTGCCCCTCATCCAAATGTATAGCAACTTCCTGGTTACCCCAAGACAGCACAAGTGCATGTAATCTAATGGGAACATTGTCACCATTTTGACCAGACTAGCTAGCGGGGACAGTGTTTGGTTTAAGTGATATTCCTCATCAGTCATTGAGTTGAAGTCTGTGTCTGTCCTCAATCTAACATTACTTTCCGGATATGTCATCTTGTTGCTCCATTCACCCACTTGAAAACACTTGTCACAGCCTGAATAACCGTTGTGGCTTTTTATATTTTTAATAAAAGCTCGTGCTGGTGCATCGCATATAAACGAGCACACTTTTGCCATTATCTGCTGCCCATTGTGAGCAATGCCATTTTTTAAAATGCCACTAAGGTCCTCAATAAATGGGCCCAAGAACTCAAAGACACTCTTTGGTTTGGTAAAACCACAGAAGAGTCCGACAAGGAATGGCGATCTGCTGTAATCAGCAGTTATGGTAGCCAGAATGGGCCAGAACTGAGTTCTGCTGCTTCGGAATAGTGGTAAACCATCTATACTGAACTGGAGCTTAATTGTGGTCAAATTAGCAGGCAGCTTCAAAGATTTTAGTTTTGACATCAACCCTGAGACTAGGCCAAAGTGATAATATTCCCCACCCTCCATTTTCTTAGTTTTTATTTCACCTTGCGTCTTGAGAACTGTCCGAGCATCTCTTGGCAATTCTGGATGAAACACTCGCAAAATGCTCAAGAGTGCAGTTAATGCTGCTAATGAGACAGAAAAGGAAGAGGCCCAAAATCTTAGACTCGTCACTAACTCTGATGTTGAAGTTTCTGCATCAGAATCATCTGATTCTGAATCAACAGGGCTAGCTGATGGACAGTCATGAACAGCGTCCAATGACAGATGGGTCTCACTGAATTCTGACCTCTGCTCATGTTCCCCTATACCTGGTTGGTCCACAACTGAGCTAGAGACTGAAACACCTGGCTCCAATGCTACACTTGGGCATTCAACATGTTCCAGTTCTGCAACAGAGTTGCCTTGCATGTTGGGATCAGTATAGGTTTTCTCAAACTGCTGCAGGATTTCTGACTCTGTGGCCCTAAGCATTGATTTAATTTTCCGCCTCTTTGACCAGCGTGATGTCATTGTGCAAGTGGTGCAAGTTGTTTGCAGAAATTAAATTAAAAAATGTTGTTTTGCTTACTTGGTATGCAATAGTGATCTGTAAGAGAACAGAGAAGACAAAAGTCAGTGTTAACAAACAGCAATTTAAATTCACAATCACACAGTGCGGTTGTACTTTATACATGTGTACTCAGGTAACCAAAAGGTTTCCCCTTATATTCCTCCAATATTTTTTATCTGCTGTATCTTGTATCGTTACTTGGTTAAGAAGTCCGGACACACATTTATACATTTTCTTTATTGTTATTATACTTAGATAGAGGTACAAAACCAATTGTCAAATCTAAATGAACCACATGTGATTAAGTAGTAAAATAGAAGTCAAAATGGAAAAATATATTGACTGATACAGTTGGCTATGATCTGAGCTTTGTGTTGTCTATTAGGTACAAGCTAGAGGGCCTTACAATGCAAAGCCTTACAAGGCATATAAAAAAAAGAATGGCAGACATTTAGGCCAAAGTGGGCAAAGATAAAACAATATTTATGACATTATATTTGATCTGTTATTCAAATAATAAAGAAACATACATATACACAACATGATATACAAATTAAATAAACTGGTTTATTTTTTTCAGCTACAGTAGATGTATTTAACAGCATTGAAGAAAGAATTATAATGAACAATTATAAAAATAAATATACACTTCAATGTATAAAATATACATTGATTCTCATTAAAGCTAGAATGTGGGTAACCAAACAGTTGCTGGTCTCCACTAACTTCCATAGTGTTTTTGTTCCTACTATGGAAATCATTGGGGAACAGCAACTGTTTGGTTACCCACATTCTTAAAAATGTTTTCTTTTGAGTTCAGCACAAGAAAGAAATGAATACAGGCATGGAACAACATGAGAGTGAGTAAATCATAACGCATTTTTTGGAGGGTGAACTATGTAAGGACAAGCGGCAGCAGCTAGGTGCTGTCACTTTAAGACCTGCACTCAGATGCAGACACGCATCCAATTTTCTCTAAACTTTTTTCGTTTACTTTAGACATAACCAACTGTGTTTATGTAAACCGTGTGTGTATTTGGCAGTATTATTAGCAAAATCAGACGAGAAAGATAAAGTCCAGTTATCAGGCGCTGTTTGACAGTGTGCACTCGCTCAGAAAAAAATGCATCATGTCAAAACAATTAAATGTCTTAAGGCCCCGATCAGACAGGATGCTTTTTTCAGGTTTGAAACTGCCTTTTTTGGTTGACGTTTTTTAAATTTAGAAAATAGCAGTGCTCTGCAGGTTTTTTATTTTAGTATGTTTCTAGGCAACCTCCGAATCAGCTGTGCTGTCAGTCTAATCAAGATAACCGTCACCAAAACGAAAGGCCCGCCTCTCCTTTCATTCAATTGGACAATGGGGGGAAAACGCGATGACGTCGGGCGCTTTTCTGCTCAGAGTTGATTTTTTTTTTTTTTTTTTACTTCATGCGCTCAGTCAGAGCGCTCCTTCAAAAACGCGAGGCGCACGGGGTACAAGCAGCGCGCATAACACTCTCTGCCAACAGAAATCTATTAAAAAAAGGCACCTCTCGCTGCAAAAACACGTTCTGTCTGACCGGGGCCTAACCGGCTAAGCTTTAGATCAAATAATAAACTTTTGTGATTGCAAATAAGCAAGCCCTGCTCGAAGGATTGTTAATATTTTGGATTTGTATTACGATGACATGGTCTAATCGTCATTTCCAGTTATAACTCGAGACAGTTCTGCATTGGATAAAGTAAAGGTCAGGTTTTCGGTGTAATTCTGGCCCGCCGTGGTCACATCTAACGTTACGGGTAGCACTAACGTTGCTAGGTGCAGCATGCCGGTGTTCGCCGGCGGTCAGAAGAAATAGCGGCGCTGTAGATTTCACGACATAACGTACATCCGCCCCTAAGTATCTGCCTACTTAGCAATTGGTATAATGGTACATACATGTATTTCGAGCTAGCTATCACAAAAATAGACTGAACTCTGAGGTTTTGCTAACTTTATAACCTTTGGCAGATTTTGACATTTTGGTTTAACAAAATCAATTTCAATGACTGCAGCACTGCGTCGGTTACTGCACTAAGCATCATGTTAACGAGTTAACTTCACAGTATGGTACAATTCATTCATATCGAACATTAAGCAAGCTTACCTGATCGTATGGGTCCGTGTCCAGAAATGAGCTGTGTCCGGTGCAGTACGTTGGTCTACCACCCGTTGATCTCTCGGTCAATTATATATCGACGCATTTTCGATCATATTTCCCGGTCAACTATATGTCAATGATTTTTCAACAACAGGTCGTTTTCCCTGTCAACTCTAAATCAATGGCTTTTCAACACATTGGCAATCGCCCTGTAAACCAAATATCAATGCTTAATCAATCATAAAGATAACTATAGATCAATGTTGTTCCAATGTTGTTGCCATCAACATTAATAACGTCAGGTTTCATCGATATGGTAATGGTGATTCAACATTTATTTTGCATTGAAATTTCGATATCAACCATAATTATTATTCAGATGGAAAATCAATATTTATTCAATGTTGGCTTGCTGTCTGGGATATGACAGTGCACCGTATATATAGTTATTTTCTTTCAAAAGTAAGAGTCGACTCTGAGTCATTTTTAAGAATCGTTAGAAGACTGAAGCTTTTTCTCTGACTAGATGACGTCAACTTGTCAAGTTATTTGAATACGATACGCCCACTTATTGCGCTCCAAGACGCCAGTGAAAACTAGAAAACGTCATGGCGATGAGACGCTGTGTTCTGAAGTGCTTTTTTCATCTGCCCAAGGATGAGCATTTGAAGACTAAGTGGCTTGAAGACAAACCATACATCGTCGCGATTGAGTGTTTATTAGTCGTCAAATGTATGTTTCGCAATCTCAGGAAGCTTTTATTATGGACTTCTATTATGGCACATGGTTCTTCTTCGTCTGTCTGTACATGGACTACATGTGCACAGAGCGCCCTCCGGCTGCCAGTATGAATTGAAAACAACACATAAGAGACTCAATCGCTCATGATTAGGCTATATCTGCGCATTTTGAGGAAGTATTGAATAAAAAATACTCCTCTGTTTAGAAATTTGACACAGACATATGAGAATCTATCAATATTTCTCCTCATCTGCACACTTTTGAACTAAAAGCCCTGAGGGATGTTGATTTGTCGCGAGTCTTCGTGAGGAGAATAGAGGAGTTTTTTTTATGAATGCGATCAGCTGAGGCTCATATTACAATCAAAAGGTACAGACGCGGTTTTCATATTCATAACTCCTGACACATATTAACAAATTACTGTCACTATAAGACTTTGATGGGCGTTCCGTTTCCGAAAATATCTGCACAGACTATACCAATCACAACTGACTGGGTCATCGGACCAATCACTGCAGATTAGTGTCACGTAAAGGCGGGGTTTTGAAAAGTGAATCACTAAAGGAATCATTTGAGAATCGCTGTCAAAACAGGTAAAAATAAATGCATATTATAAGAAAACTAAAGTCTTTTTTGTCATTGCATGCATGCAAAACTGTTGTTGGGGACTTCTAAAACAATATTTGGAACATTTTAAATGCCATGATAGGTGCTCTTTAATAACTAAATCACAGAACAAGACTATAACTAACAGTATACATACATGACATACACAATATATATACATGACAAGAGGTAAGGTTAAAGTGGATGGAGGGAAAAGGGTCAGAACAGATTGATGGAGTTATGCAGAAAGTCTAGAACCTTTGGAAAGAACCACCATTAATAAACTTCATTGTCTGAACAAAGAGTTTACAGTTTTACTAACTACACAGCGATTTCTGTTTTGTACTTTACTTGCATTTAGCCTGAGCTGTAGAAGACCATCCGAGGTGAAATCGCAGGAGAAAGTTTGTGGGTTCCTTCTGATGGCTTTGACGTGGCGATCAAGTTCTTCTGCATTGGATGAAGAAGAAATTATGAGCCTGCGTGGTTGCTTCGAATCCATTGAGGATGAGAAAATTGCACATGGCGTGCAGAGTTTGGGCCTACTGGTCCATGGCCTTGTGAGGCCTTTGGCTCGGTGTGGGTAGAGGCCTGCCATGTGGGCGGCCTGCGGGGCGGGAGCCCACAGACACAGTGTGTCGTGTCCATGAAGCAGAAGAAGAGAGAGAGGGATGAGACCTCGCTCCTTAAAAAGGTGTGCAAGAGGTCACCGCCTCTTCAGTCACAGAGCTGATCGTATTCAGGCCAATTGGTTGCTGCTGAAGGAACTGTTAAAGGTTCTTGTAATACTAATATGTTGAACAGGTATCGACATATCCTATACACGGTCATTCAGATCTTTAGATTACAACTTCATAGACACCAAACATGCCATACCCATGACTTTTGTAGAGGATGCAATTCTGAAACATAAATCCAACAGAGATTGAATTAGTACATAGACCAAACCCTATAAAAACAAGTCATGAAATGGATATTTGTTTATATATTTCTCAAGTGGTTATATATAGGCTATATGGATTTAAGATGGTTTATTTGTCTTTTTCAGAAAGACAGTTTCAGCTCTCAGCACATTCCTTTGAGTCGTAAACCTTATAAGTTTCTAGGTGTCTTGTAACCAGAGAGCTCTTCCTTGCTCTCATGGGCCTTTCTGGGAATGGGTCCGAAGACTTTCAGAGTGAGCTCTACGGATTACTTGTTAAGTTGGACAAATAATTGTGTCTGACTTTTCTCAGTCGCTACAGCTGGTTGATAGAATATCTGGAGCTGATCATTTATGTTTTTTTTTATTTTTATAAATTGTATTAATTTTATATTTGTGTATTGTCTTCCCAAGTTACTCCAAAATCTCCAAAATCTGCTGAGCAAGAAATCTGTACCGACGTATTGGTTGAAGCAGACACTTTGCATGTAGTGGTCAAATTCAAATTGGCTAAAGTAAATGAGACAGTTAAATCTCAGTTTATCATTTTCTGTCATTTAAAAATCAGCATACGCAAAGTTAATGTGACTGTCATTCTGACCACTCAAAATGACTGAAGTGTAGAGCTCCCTCTACAGGACAGGTGTCACATCTTTCCAGGTTACATTTAGATTGTTTTTGTAGTTTTTAACCTCAGAACTAGAATCAACTTACAATGCAAAAGCATTCAAAGTGTAGCTAAATAACAAAAACCATCAGTTTATGATATAAGGATGAATAAGTTATTTTTATTATTTTCATTACCCCAAACTTACAAATCCTATTTTTGCAATGGAAACAGATTTGCAGAAAGTGACATAGAGTCACATTTACAGATGCCTCGATGGCAGAGAGCAACTACCCAGCTAACAAAATCATGTTCAAATAACTCTTTGTTAATGTAAGTTAAAACAGTATTTATGAATGTCCTCTGAACGTTCAAAACATCCAGTTTTTTTAAGTTTTAAAAGCGTTTTGGTTATGCGAACATTTCATCACAATGCAAACAGGTTACCTTTGAATTTAAAAGTAAAATAAAACAACATTAGGCATACCTGTTTTTATGACTTTTAAATAAAAACATCTCATCCAAGTTGTATATCTCTGTTATCTGTATACCACTGTGGATGTTAAAAGGGTTACTTCTGTGATTTAGCATTAAGCTTTGTATTTAAACTGGGTCATTTATGTAGTAGAAATGTGAAATTAATTTTGAATTTGGTGCCTTCTAGACTGTGAAAAGACAGAAAATGTATTTTTGTCTCATGGGGATGAAAGACAACAACTCCCAGAATGCACTTGCTTTGCTGCCCACCACTGCTCCACCCCAACGCCAGTTTCATTTTTATAGTAATACAATTATTTTGTTCAGCTTGAGAATAAACACTACAGTTAAAAACTGAATGTGTCTTTTCAATAACGTGTGAGTGAGCCGAACAAAAGTCACGAGACAAACGCAGCAGGAGCAGGAGTCAGATTTCATTCATCACGAGAGCACAGAGCGGAGGTAAGCGTGGCAGTCATGTACCGTGCGTGTCCAGTCTGGTGCGTTCTCAGATCGCATATGGAAGCTAAACTTTCATAGGAATTCATTGAAAAGTTGAAAACACTCACTTTCTCTGCACGGCTCCATTATGAATGCCAGAGGCCGAGCCGTGTGCATTTACATTATGTGAGTGAGATGAGATCTCTCCCCTGTGGGCGGGTTGAAAACATGCGGAACAGCTCCCTCTACTGACTGTAGTCTTTAGGCTCTGGCTTAAAAATCCTCCAATGATGCAAAATGACATTATTTGCATCATCTGAGGATTTTTTCTAGAAATAAATGCATAATTATCTCGTCTCAGGGGGATATGAGGGGGGAAAGTACCATAACAACAAACATACTACCGGGACTGCTCCTACCCTAACTTCAGGAGCATCCACCTCCACAATAAATTGCAGATCAGGGTCAGGAACGGACAGGACAGGACAGAGGTGAAACATCTTTTAAGTTTCTGGAAAGCTCCCTGAGCCTGGTCCGACCACCTGAAAGGTACACAAGTGGAGGTTAGAGCTGTCAAGGGAGCAGCGGTTTGACTGAAGTTGCGGATAAACCATCTGTAGAAATTAGCAAAACCCAGGAACTGCTGCAACGCCTTGCGGGAGTCGGGGACTGGCCATTCGGAGACAGCCCTTACCTTCGCCGGATCTACCTTAATCCCCTCAGCCGAGATTATTTGCCCCAGGAACGGAACAGAGTCAGTGTGAAACATGCATTTCTCCGCCTTGACGTACAACTGGTTTTACAAAAGATGCTGCAGCACCTGGTGTACGTGCTCAATGTGTACCTGTAACGAAGGAGAAAAAATTAAGATATCTTCAAGGTACACAAAAACAAATCTATTGATCATGTCTGTCAACACATCGTTAACCAGGGTCTGGAAGACAGCTGGGGCATTAGTAAGCCCGAAGGGCATAACCCTATATTCAAAGTGCCCAGTGGGGGTCTTCCACTCATCACCCTCCCTGATCTGAACCAGATGGTAGGCATTGCGGAGATCCAACTTCATGAAGACCCGAGATCCCTGCAACAGCTCATGAGCAGTTGACATCAACGGAAGGGAGTACCGATTCTTTATGGTGATGTCATTCAGCCCACGATAATCGATAAAGGGGCGGAGTGAGCCATCCTTTTTCCCCACGAAGAAGAACCCTGCGCCTGCAGGAGAAGAGGAGGGTCAGATGAGGCCAGCTACCAATGACTCATGGATACACTTATCCAAAGCCTCCCTCTCTGGTCCTGAGAGGGAGTATAGGTGGCCTTTAGGCAGAGAAGTGCTAGGGAGGAGGTCAATAGCACAATCATAAGGCCAATGCGGCGGAAGAGATGCTGCCCGGGATTTCCTGAACACACGTCGCAGTCCAAGGTACTCCACCTGAACACCGGTTAGATCCACCGCCTCCTCCTGAAACATAGAAGAAACAGAGCCAGAAGACGAAGCAGCACCCAGACAAAACTTATGACAGAAAGAACTCCATGCCAACACAGAATTTCCTGACCAACTCACATGGGGATGGTGTTTAACCAGCCATGGATGGCCCAAAACAATGGCGGTGCCAGGAGACTGAAGGAGGTAGAACACCATCTCCTCACGATGGTTACCCGAAATGACTAGGCTTATAGGGTCAGTGACATGGGTTATTTGGGCCAAGGTGGAGCCGTTAAGTCCCCTCGCTGTGATGGGTTTCTGGAGACGGGAGGTAGGAATTCTCCAACGAGCCAAATCAGCATCAATAAAGTCCTATTGACCTTCCCGGAATCTGTCCCAGCAAGCCTCCTCATTCCAGCCAGTTTAGGCAGCAAGAGTGCTGAAGCGGATGGAGTACTCTGTCACAGAGTGGTTCCCCTGTCTCAACCTGGCGAGTTGACTAGCGGCTTGGTTGCCCACACAGTGGTTCCCCATTCTCGAGCCTTGCCCATGAGCAGAGTGATGACAAATGCCACCTTGGTGAGCTCGGAAGCATAAGTGGTAGGTGGCAAGGCAAAGATGATGGAACACTGAGTCAGGAATGAACGGCAGGACATGGGGTCGCCATCATAGGGAGTGGGTGTTGGCACTCAAGGTTCTGGAGTCAAACTGCAGTGGGCAGGTACAGGATGTGAGGCAGCAGCAACTGATCTGATAGTGTCTTGGTCCCTCCGCAACTCTCTAAGCTGTGCGGTGATGTCTGCCATATGGTTGGCCATTACCTCTACATCACGGGTGATGGCTGTCAGCTGTTAGGCATGTTGTCCTAGCAGAATCCCTTGCTGGGCGACGGCGGTCCGGACTGCCTCTGGCCCTGCTGAATCCATAGCTGGCCAGATCGTACTGTCAGGGTTCAGAAAAAGGAGGATTCAATTTGCAGGGTAATATAGTTTATTGGGGAAAAACAGGAGGAGAACCAAACAGACGCAAGAGCTGGGTCCACAGTTAATGACGGCCTCAGGAAGAAAAGACAGAGTCCAAAGAGCGGTAACGCTCAACCAAGAGCAGCCAACACAGAAGGTCCAGGATGGTGGATGAGACCGGGGAAGCAACGAGCAGTGATGGCAGGGAGACTGAATGGAGATAGCAGCGGGGAAGCTGGAGGTGGCAGAAGGTGTACATCAACCAGCAGCCAGGGAAACTGGATGACTGGAGAGAAAAATAATCTTTAAAATAAAAACAGAAAAACAAGACAAAACTGACCTGAAGACTAGCCACAGAAAAAAATAAAATAACTAAATAAACCGTAAAGCCAAAAAGGAGAAAAAATTATAACAACTAAATTAAACAAAAAAATAACCAAAACATGGCTGGACCAAAAATAAAGTTCAAGGCAGAGCAATAACAAAAATAGGGAAAAAACAAAGAAGCTAAAGCAAATACAAGCTAGAAGAAAATAAGGCTTGACTAGATAAATGGACTAACAGACAAGATGTGAGCAAGACGTGAAAGACACAACGCACAAACGCGATCTGGCATGGAACAAAAAACACTAAGGGAATATAAAGGGAATCTAATGCGCTCCAAACAAACAACGGCACAGACACAACAAGACCGATCAAACCGGCGTCCTGACAGTGAGAGCACATCTGATCTGTTCAGGAAACGGGTTTCAGCTACGGCTGGCATAATAGCTAAAAGCAGACTCTCCTTGCTTTGAGTGAACCCTTGGTATTTCTAACTGACTTGATCCTGATAATCTGAGTGATCTGTTGGGTTTGTATTTAATCAGCATATCTGCAATGTATTTAGGTCCTAGGTCATTGAGTGATTTATATACAAGTAATAGCACTTTAAAATCTATTCTAAATGTAACTGGAAGCCAGTGTAAAGACCTGAGGACTGGTGTGATATGCTGCAGCTGTCTAATGGTCTTTTTGAGAAGGCCGGTGAGAAGACCATTACAATAGGTCCACCCTGCTGGTGATAAAAGCATAAATGAGTTTCTCTAAGTCTTGCCTGGAAACAAAGCATCTAATTCTTGATATATTTTTCAGATGATAGTAAGCTGATTTAGTTATTGCTTTGACATGACTACTGAAACTCAGGTCTGACTCCAAAATCACACCAAGATTCCTGACTAGATTTGTTGCTATCAGAATTAAGCCTCATGATATGTGTTCACCTTGAGAATTTCATCTTTGTTTCCAAATATAGTGATTTCAGTTTTGTCTTTGTTTAACTGAAGAAAGTTTTGGCACATCCAACTGTTAACTTAATCAATGCATTTGCACAGGGAGTCAATGGGGCTGATGTCATTAGGCGATAGGGCTAAGTAGATCTGAGTGTTGTCTGCATAGCTGTGGTAAGCAATTTTGTTATTTTTCATTTTTTGGCTCAGTGGGAGCATATACAGGTTGAATAGGAGTGGTGCAAGAATTGACCCTTGTGGGACTCCGCATGTCATGGATGTCCACTCAGACTTATGGTCACCTATACTCATTTACATTTACATTTACATTTATGCATTTGGCAGACGCTTTTATCCAAAGCGACTTACATTGCATTCAAGATACACATTTTACATTTTGTCAATTCTTGCTTTCCCTGGGAATCGAACCCATGACCTTGGCGTTGCTAGCACCATGCTCTACTGTTTGAGCTACTCATACTCACATTATAACCTCTCCCTTCTAAGTATGACCTGAACCATTTGAGGACCATTCCAGAAAGCCCAACCCAATTTTATAGCCTGTCAAGAAGTATGTTGTGGTCAACAGTGTCGAATGCAGCACTGAGGTCGAATTGTACCAGAATTGATGTTTTGCCTGTATCTGTATTGAGGCGAATATCATTTATAATCTTT
Organism: Gobio occitaniae; assembly: GCA_033150135.1. Taxonomy (NCBI): domain Eukaryota; kingdom Metazoa; phylum Chordata; class Actinopteri; order Cypriniformes; family Gobionidae; genus Gobio; species Gobio occitaniae. The sequence continues at coordinate 209,869 of JARQWZ010001977.1, read as the reverse complement.
ATGAGCGCTGTCTCTGTGCTGTGATGCGGTCGGAAACCAGATTGAAAATTGTAAAAGTATCCGTTTGAGCTTAAGAATTTGTTCAGCTGACTGAAAACAACTTTTTCAATGATCTTGCCTATGAAGGGGAGATTTGAGATTGGTCTGTAGTTGCTCAATATGGAGTTATCCACATTTCTCTTTTTCAGAAGAGGCTTAACTACTGCGGTTTTAAGGGAGTTTGGAAAAGTCCCACAAAGAAGTGAGGAGTTTACCACTTCTAGGAGATCTGCTTCTAAACAGTTAAACACACTTTTGAAAAAAGAAGTGGGGAGTGTGTTGATGTTTTAAGGTGCTTTACCATTTCTTCTAAAATTTTACCATCAATTGCTTCGAAATCAGACATAGTAACTTTCTGTGGTGGTCTGATCTGACTGACCCCAGAGCAACTCAAGGATGTGCTGATCGCCATTCTGATATTATTGATTTTCTCGGAGAAGAAGGAAACTACATTTGCTCACTACATTTGCTGTCTGAGAGCATTTCACTGGGAATGTGACTCGGAGGGTTGTTAGTCTCTCTATAGTAGCAAAAAGAGTGTGCATGTTGTTTATGTTTCTTTTTATAATATTTGAGAAGAAGGTCTGTCGAGCTTTGCCTAGTTCAATTCAATTAAAATTCTATTCAAATGTATTAGTATATTACTTAACTCCTTTCATCAAGAAGTAATCTGATTACGTAATGCAAGTTAATTGTAATGTGTTACTTTACTCATTAAATCTGTTACGTGCTAGCCCTCTTTTAGTCTTGGTGTACTAGGCATAGCAGTAACAAAGTTTTGGAGAGAGAGAGCACAGGAACCTCTTGTCTCCAGCCCCAGTAACACACATCAAAAACAAATGAGCTTAAGAAAAGTATTTATTGAGTCAAAAGAAAAAGATAAGATGAAACAAACTTCAGGAGGGGGCAAAGGCCAACAAAACAAACAAAAATGTTTCTAAACCAGTGTTAACCATAACTTACCTAAACATAAAACAAAAAGAGAAAATAACTAACAAATCAACTTCCCTTTCTCCCTGACAACACATAACCAGGAGAAAAGCAGTTTCAAACAAAAATGGCGCCCACCCACCATATATTAAATTATAAACAAAACTATTAGTCTTCAACTACAGTTACACCAATGGTTATAAGGTGTCAACAACAGAACAGAATTAAGCTATCTGGAGCAAGTGAAAAGAAATCCATGTTGCAAGTTAGCATCTGCAACCCTCTCTCTCAGCTTTCTGTGAGATGGTGCTGGCTTTATATGCTGGCTTTCTCCTGGCTGCAGCCAATAAGTGGAGCTGAGATTAATGGGCAGCAAATCAGCAATCACCTCCATGAGCATGGTAGCAGTAGACATGGGGAAAAACAAAAGAAAACAAAACACCACAAAGCACATAGAACACTCATAAATAAAATATGTTTTAGGACGTAACACATCAAAATGTAATCTGATTACTTAATGCATGTTACTTTTTTAATGCATTACGTTACTCGTAACATCAAAAAGTAATCAGATTACATTATAGTTTTCACATGATTTCATATAATTGTATTGACTGGTTTGTTAAATACAGACATTGCTGTGTTATTACTCTATTATGTTTAATAAAGTATCTCTTCAATTTAAAGCATAAATGCATGCTGTCTACTCAAGTGGACATCTGAAATATATGTGTAAAAAAATCTTGTTTTTCATGCCCTGAGCGCAATAAAACACACAAAAAAAATGCATGAAAGGGTTAATGTTACTGGAAGAATGTTTGTTCATAACTTTGAGAAAACCTTGCCAGAACGTTAGCTAAAGTTCTGAGAGCGTTCTCTGTTAGCTGGGTGTACAATTTAAACTACACAACCTTCACCTTTATTTATACAGCGCTTTTTACAATGCTGATTGTTTCAAAGCAGCTTCACAGTGTTAAACAGGAAAATAATGCAACAGAATTTGATTCGGCTGTACAGCCGCTCAGCAGAAAATGGTGATGTCACCAGCTCATTTAAATTATCATAGTGACAATGCGGGCAGATCAGTAATTTAGTTGAAAATTTATTTGAATATTTAGTTGAAAATTTAGTGAAATGTCATATGAGACGATCAATTCATGATTCTGCTGCAGGTTGTATTAGAAACATCCCTCTTCTGATACCACATTCTCTGAAAAACATTTCCTCCAGAAAGCTTTTTCCACCACACTTTGGTGTCTCCTGTCAGCCTGTTCTGCTTCAGCATCTGCTCTATCTGAAGAACACAGACCTTTATTACATAAGGCACACAGTCATCAATATACGTATATATTCAATGTTCAGAATATTGAACTAACCTTTGCTAAAATCTCTTTCTGCAGGTCCAGATCGTTCATATTTCGACTTGATTTCACCTCCAGTCTCACGATCTGTCTCTTCATGTCTGTGAGAGAAACACACATGATGAAGTTCTCAGGCTAATGAATAAGTTAAAATAAGTGTTAATGACTAACAACGGTCAAAACATGCAGTAAATACATTTGATAATTATCATTTGTTCCTGTGTTTGTAACACTTTCCAGTAAAGTTTCATTTGTTAAGATTGGTTCATTCAACTTAGTTACTGTTAATTTCTAACATCTACTAATAAGACCAACAATTGCATCTGTTAACATCTGGTTTTAATATGTCATTTGAGGCACAGCATGGTTGTGCAATTTAGTTGTTTTGAATACTGAATACTGACTAACATTATAACAAAGGTTAATAAATGCTGTAAACATAAAAATGTTAGTTAATGCTTTAACTAATGGATCATTTCGTCAAATCATCCAAATTTTAGAGACTTCCCAGGCTCAAATTTTTGAGACAAACATAAATAGTGATGAAAGCCAAAATATAAAATATCACAAATGTCACAGTATCATTATTTTATTTTCACACAGATATTAGTATCTACACTCTCAAAAAAAGAAATTGTACCTCTTAAGGTACAAGTGGCCGTCACTGGGGTGGTACCCTAAAGGGTGCATTTTTGTACCTCTAAGTCAGGGGTCGGCAAGTTCGGTCCTAGAGAGCTGATGTCCTGCAGAGTTTAGCTCCAACCCTACTAAGCCACCACAGTATAAAACTCATGGCTCCCAGCATGCACTGCAGCATTAAGTATGTCACCATTGTTGAGATTCATATGCTGATTCTTTATATCTGTGTGCGTCTAAAAAAATGTTCTTCCTTGAATGTATTTAAAAATCAGAATTCAGAATGTCTGATCTGTGGCAAGAAAGTATTGTTTGTGAATATTGTTTATTAATATTTTTAGTCAGTGATGAGTTAGACAAACATTTTTCTTTATGACAATTTTTGTTTATGGCTTCTTTTAATTTGAACAGATTATGTATTTTGTTAACACTTTAACAAAAACCACAAACTCACATAAAAAGCCAAGTGTCCAACAGCCCAACTAACAGAAACACTATCCACACAATCGTGACATTTTCAATAAAACATCAACATCTAAACCTCTGTTAATTCTCAATAAGAGCTTCTGTAGATGTTTTTCAGGGTTGGATCCAAACTCTGCAGGACAGCGGCTCTCTAGGACTGAACTTGCCTTCCCCTGCTCTAAGTGAGGAAAACAATGGTATAATTGTGTACCTTTAAAGGTACAGTTATACATTTTGTTCCCCAAGGAACAAAATTGTACCTCCACTGTACCTTTTTTTTCTGAGAGTGTATTAGTGAAATCTGTTGACTTTATCAATCTTTGATAAACTGTTCAAAAATGGGAGAAAAGCACTTCTTGCCTCAAGTTTGCATTCCTGTAACTTGAGAAGTATTAAAGATATCTCAATATCCTTTTAGATTCTGGTTCTTTACAAACATTTATTTTGGTATTTTCATTTTAAAGGCCCTCAAAGTTCAATCCCAGAGATATGGTGATCCTAATGCGGCTCCATGAGTAAATTGTACACATGTTCAGTGGTCAAAAACCAAATGTGGGTAATTTTTCATACAGCTGATACTTTTTTCTTTTAAAGAGGAATATCTGAAAAACAAATAATGTTGAAACTCAAAATGTATCTCGTGTTTTTCTATCAGCTCAATGGCATAGAACAAACCTGTCTGAGTCCCATAAGTATTCCTTTTCCACAGTATGTGTGCCTATAGCTCAAAAAGTATTTGAGATATCTTAATATCCTTCTAGATTCTCATTCATAATAAACTTTCCTTTTGAAATATTAATTTTCAAGGCCGTAGATAGTTCAGTCCCATAGATATGCGACTCCATGCAACTCCATGTCCAAATTGTTGACTTTTACTCATTTTCAGTGGTCAAGAACTAAATGTAGGTAATTTTTTAAACAGCTGGTAGTTATTGTGTTTAAAGAATAATTTCTGAAGAACAAATAAAACTGAAACTAGAAATGTATCGTTTCACTCTAGCAAAACAATTGAATACAACACACCTCTCTGGGTGTTTACGTCCTTAATTCAAAAAGTGTTAAAGATATCTTAATGCCATTTTAGATTCTTGTTCTAATAAAACGTTCTATTTGTAATCTTCATTTTTAAAGCCCTATATGGTTCAATCAATTTACTCATGGAGCCGCATTAAGATTTCCATATCTCTGGGATTCCATATCCCTTCGAAGGTCTTTAAAATGAAGAAACCAAAATAAAGGTTTGTTAAGAACCAGAATCTAAAAGGATATTAAAATATCTTTAATACTTTTTGAGTTACAGGAATGCAAACTTGAGGGGGAAAAAAAACACAAGAAGTGCTTTTCCTCCATATTGAACAGTCACCATTGGCATATAATGCAATAGAGATTGATAAAGTCAACATATTTCACTAATAGATCTACTAATATCTGTGTAAAAATAAAATAATGATGCTGCCATCTTTCTAAAGTCATTTTTATACCCCTGTAATTTGGCTCCAAATCTGAATTGTCATTTTGACCCTCCTCTACAGAACAGTGATTACTCAGTCAATACACATCTCTGACATTTAATATGTTGGCTTTTTTCACTATTTATGTTTGTCTTTCTACAGAAAAAAATATGAACAAAATTTTAAATTTGAGCCAGGGAAGTTTCCGAAATCTGATTGATTTGACACGGAATGACCCTAATGTTAACAAATGAGACCTCATTGTAAAGTGTTACTTTAGCAAAATATGGAGCATTATGTAAAATATCCTATAAATATTTCATTTAGTGAGACCACAATCTTGTTAAACTGTCCACAATTAAATATTGCCAATTCATTAATCCACAAGGACTCAACATTTTTGCATATCCAGTGAGCAGTTCAATTGCAAACAACTCACCATAGCAGACAAATGCTAATTGATCCCAACAATACCAGTCGTTCCACAATCCATCAGAAGTGGTGTACGTACAATACTGGTCGCCATCAGAATTGTTCGGCTGTCCGCTCTTCCATAGGAAAAACGTGGATTGGGTCCGATCGGACCAGATCCAGGGGGAGTTCGCATCATTCCGATATTGTCCAATCCACATTTCTTCATTAAAACCGTTGGGAGCCCTTTGTAACAGCTCATTAAGTTCCGCCTGGTCGTCAACAGTGGCGAGATCAGTGTAATGCTGTCTGCAGTACGCCTGTGCATCTGGCCAGGTCATATACTCAGGAATAATGTAAAATATACGGGAGTTCACACCGGAGCTCAGAGCTGTGGAGAGACATTACAAACTCAGAACAATTTAAAATAATACTGAGGCAAATATTTTAAAAAGCTTTAACTTAGCAAAGCTTAAAGTGGAATCTTAACTTTACATCAACCATGCAAACACATCTAAAGGCATCTTGACATGGCTGAATTAAAACTGCTTGTGTGCCTGCTCAAAGTTCTGTGTCAAGACTTAAAACCTTAACTAAATGATGCCTGTTCTAACCCACTTCAGCCTCTAGTATCAAAGTATGTACTCATAATTGCTGAAATGCATCTGAGCAGCATTAAACAGTGTGTAAATGCCTTTTCAGAAGCGCTTCTATTCACCTTTAAAGTGTAAATTTGGCTACAATTAATAATAAATGAGAAAAATATAGTGCTTTTTACAACACAGATTGCTTCAAAGCAGATTCACAGTGATGATAGGAAATTAATTTTGCTTTTGAAGAACGCCTCGGTTACGACTGTAACCTTGGTTCCCTGAAGAGGGAATGAGTATTGCATCGAATGACGCTATGGGAACGCTTGCGTGATGAAGTCATGATGTGAAATCAGTCCAATAGTGTGAGGGAACGTCAGAGGCGGATGACGTCATGAACCAGGAAGTATAAAGCCTGCCAAAACAAAGCCGCACTAGCTTCGAAGTCTGAAGTAGTCACTTTGACAGGCATGTAGGAGATATGGCAGGACGATGCAACGCTTGTTCCCTCTTCAGCGAATCGAGGTTACAGTCGTAACCGAGGCTTTCCCTTTCAAAGGAACTCCCGTTGTATCGAATGACACTATTGGAATGTCAATACCAACGCCACCATAGCGAGACTAGCCTGTGTTCCGCTTTATGCCACAGAACAGCTCTGTGGACGTAAGCATCTAAAGCCCTAACAGTAGTGTTGGGTCCGAGTCCACCTTTGTCGAGTTCGAGTCAAGTCCAAGTCTTAAACAATCAAGTCGGAGTCCAAGCTCTAGTCCACTAGGGGCCGAATTGGACTCAAGTTCGAGTTCTTATCGGCCGAGTCCGAGTCGAGTCCGCCCGAGTCCAGAGTGTAGTTAAATTGAAAAAAAAAAGAGTAGAAATTGTTATTGTACATTTTTATCTTCTATAAATATTTTAACCTTTCAACCCATTAAACCAATGGCATTATAAAATTTAACAAAAATACCACTATCACATCTAGCCATTGCCATTTTTATTTTGTCAACAGATCAACTAGTTTCCAATAAAAAATGGTTTCAAACAATAGAATGGACATAGATATATATGTAGAAATTGTATTATTACAAGTGCAAGAAAAACACAAATTAATCTGTTTTATTGTATTTAAATTATTGAATGCCTCTGATATCACCAAATGCTAATGTTTAGGGGTGGGCAATACTAAAATCTTATTTCACGATAATGATATGTTCCCTTTCAAGGGAACTCGCGCTGCGTCACCGCTCTGAGAACGCCTCTGCGTGATTGCGTCGTGAAGCACGTATGTCATCAGTCCAATAGAGAGACGGAACGTCATAGGCGGGTGACGTCATAGACCCGGAAGCTATAAAGCACACCGGCAAACACAAGCCGTTAGCTTCTGTTGCCTTCAACAAGCGCTCTGTGTAAAATCTGTCCAAAGTGTCTTTGTGTTGTTCTGAGTTCAGACTGTTTTGTTTCGTTTGCACTCTCACCACATTGATAAGAGAAAAAAAAAGTATGACGAGCGAACAGCATTACAGACAGTGTGTTCCTCCCTGCTCACGCTACATCACGAGCGGGGATACACACTTGATGTGCGTTGTTTGTTTGGGAGAGCAGCACACGCAGTCGGCACTCGAGGGTGCCGGCTGCGAGCATTGTGAGGCTCTGCATCTTCGCGTGCTGCGATCCCGCCGGGCGCTCTTCGAGGAGGGCGTCCCGGCTAGCGCTCCCCACAGCACGGGTCCCGCTGCTGCTGAGGCTCAGCGGCGACTCATGTCGTGGGGTTCGCAAAAGGATCTGACGGAGGGGATGGAGACGGGCCCCGCCCTATCTCTTCCTTCACCCGCCAGATCCAGCGCTGCCTCTCTGGGATCGGGAGCCCGCTCTGCGACTTCTCCCACCCGGGGAGCGGCCGCGATGCTGCAGCTATCTTCCTCCGAGGAGGTTGATGTCTGTAGCATCGATGCAGGGGGTGGAGACTCGTCACTTCATTCCCCTGCAAGTGAGGAGCTCATGGAGGTGCTGAGCAGAGCGGTGGCCAGTTTACACATTGACTGGCCACATGAACATCATGAGCGAGCTGCCGTAAAAAGCAGACTCGACGAGTGCTTTCTCCCCGCGCGCTCTGTTCAGCCTCCTCGTAGGAGTCTGCCGTTTTCCCGGACCTCCACACCGAGGTGTCGAGGTCTTGGAAGCGGCCCGTGTCTGCACGCATTTTCACCCCGCAGACGTCAGTTTATAGTAATATCTAGGGGTGTAAAAGACAAGGTTACGGTCAGCTGCCTCAGGTTGAACAGACGCTTGCGAGCCATCTGTCACCCGAGTCTGCGTCGACCGTAAAGGCTCCGACTTTGCCCACAAAACCTCTTAAAGTTTACGGATATCAAGGAAAGGGACAATAGCTTTTTGCTTGATGCGGCGCTCAAGCAGTTCCTTCCCCGTAAGCCTCAGGTCTCGTCTGCTGCTGGGCGGGAGCAGCAGACGCCGAGTACGAGCTCCTCTCACAGGGCGCAGCAGAAAGTGAGTGTCGCCACTCGTACACCCCCGCAGAAAGGGTCGTCGGGTGCCCGGCGCTCACAGGCGCAGCCTTCTAACCCCAGGGCTGATCTGAGGACAGTCGCGATTCAGTTCAGATGCCGTCCCCCCAGCTTCAACGGGGTCCTCTCCACTGTGGTGGACCCGGTGCAGGCTCTGGTGATGACTCAAGAAGTACAGACTCTGCTGCAAAAGGGGGCTATAGAGAGGGTCCCCCCCCCCCCCGGACAGGGAGTCAGGCTTTTACAGCCGGTACTTCATAGTGCCAAAGAAGGATGGTGGGCTGCGCCCCATCTTGGATCTTCGCGTCCTGAACCGAGCCGTGGCAAAGCTCAAGTTCAGGATGCTGACACTCAAACAGATCGTGTCTCAGATCAGGTCCGAGGACTGGTTTGTCACGATAGATCTCAAAGATGCATATTTCCATGTCTCCATCCTTCCGCAGCACAGGAAGTTCCTGAGGTTCGCTTTCAGGGGAGAAGCGTACCAATATCGAGTGCTTCCTTTCGGTTTAGCCCTTTCATCCCGCACGTTCACGAAGTGTGTGGACGCTGCTCTGGTCCCCTTGCGTTTGCAGGGGATCCGCATTCTCAATTACATCGACGACTGGCTGATACTAGCACAGTCAGCGCGTCTCGCGGTTCAGCATCGAGATGTTGTTCTCGCGCATATGAGGAGGTTGGGGCTGAGGCTCAACTCCAAGAAGAGTGTTCTCTCTCCTGTGCAGAAGATCACTTATCTCGGGGTGAGTTGGGATTCGGTCGCTATGCAGGCTCGTCTGTCGGAGTCTCGCGTGGGATCGATCCTCTCAGCCGTGAAAGGGGTGAAGCTAGACCAGCCGCTCACTGTAAAGCAGTTTCAGAGACTGTTGGGTCTGATGGAGATCCCGTTCAGGAGGGACCTTCTCTCTCAGGCGGGCGGAGTTTTTGTTCACCCCCGCCCGGAGTTGTGGAAACTGTGGGCTTGGCCTCTGAGGGGGCCCAACTCATAAGTTCCGGTCTCTCAACTGAGGTTGTTGAGACCATTCTACACTCCAGAGCTCCTTCTACGAGGAAACTTTACTACCTAAAGTGGAGACTCTTCACCTTATGGTGTCGAGATCACCTGCGGGATCCAGTTAACTGCCCTGCGAGCGTGGTGCTGGAGTTCCTGCAGGAGAGATTCTCTGCTGGGTTAGCCCCCTCCACACTAAAGGTGTACGTGGCGGCCATAGCTGCTTACCACACTCCTTTGAGTGGAGTTTCATTAGGGCGACACCCTCTAGTAACTCGTTTCCTCCGTGGAACCTTGAGGCTGAGACCTGTGACACGCACCAGGGTGCCGGCCTGGGACTTATCCATCGTCCTTCAAGGCCTTTCCGAGGCTCCCTTCGAGCCGCTCGAGGAAGTTTCTGAAAAATTTCTCACTTTCAAAACTATTTTTCTTCTTGCTATTTCTTCTCTTAAAAGAATTGGGGACTTGCAAGCCCTCTCTGTCGCACCCTCGTGCTTGGAGTTTGCCCCGGGTATGGCTAAGGCCTTTCTCTCTCCGAGGCCCGGGTATATTCCTAAGGTCCTCACTAATCCTGTGAGACCTATTGTGCTCCAGGCCTTCTGTCCTCCTCCCTTTGTGACGTCAGACCAGGAAAAGTTAAATCTGCTTTGTCCAGTTCGCGCTTTAGACGCCTATGTCCACAGAGCTGCCCTGTGGAGGAAAACTGATCAGTTATTTGTTTGCTACGGACCTCCATCCCGTGGGGGTCCGGTGTCAAAGCAGAGGATGAGCAAGTGGGTAGTCGAGGCTATCTCACTGGCTTATGTGGCGGCCGGACAGCCCTCTCCTTTGGCTGTTCGGTCCCACTCCACTAGGAGTATGGCTGCTTCTCAAGCTCTCTTGGCAGGGGCGTCCCTGCAGGAAGTGTGTGATGTGGCGGGGTGGTCCTCGCCGCATACTTTTGTCAGGTTCTATGAACTAGATGTTTCTGCTACTCCGGGGTCTAGGGTGCTCGCCTCGTAGCTGTCTCAGGCGGGCATCCAGACTCGCATGGGGACGTGGGTATTCTCGTTCCCAGAGCGGTGACGCAGCGCGAGTTCCCTTGAAAGGGAACGTCTCGGTTACGACTGTAACCTTAGTTCCCTGATAGGGAACGAGACGCTGCGTCACCCGGCCATACTCCTCGCATGCCCGCAAGCGCCTTGTTTCAGGCCTTCTTCAGAAGCTAACGGCGTGTGTTTGGCGGCGTGCTTTATAGCTTCCGGGTCTATGACATCACCCGCCTATGACGTTCCGTCTCTCTATTGGACTGATGACATACGTGCTTCACGACGCAATCACGCAGAGGCGTTCTCAGAGCAGTGACGCAGCGTCTCGTTCCCTATCAGGGAACTAAGGTTACAGTCGTAACCGAGACGTTTTCTCAAGTAGGATTATTCAAGTAAGAATAAATACTATAGAAATTGAATATAACAATTAAATGTAAAATAAAACAAACTTCACTGTATTACATGTACAGTGATTCTTATTAAATTTACTAAAGTTGGTCAGAAGTGAGTGAGTGAGTGAGTGAGTGAGTGAGTGAGTGAGTGAGTGAGTGTGTGGTGAGTGTGTGTGTGTGTGTGTGTGTGAGTGAGTGAGTGAGTGTGTGTGTGAGTGAGTGAGTGTGTGTGTGTGAGTAAGTGAGTGAGTGAGTGAGTGTGTGGTGAGTGAGTGTGTGTGTGTGTGTGTGTGTGTGTGAGTGAGTGTGTGTGAGTGAGTGTGTGAGTGTGTAGTGAGTGAGTGAGTGTGTGAGAGTGTGAGTGTGTGTGTGTGTGTGTGTGTGTGTGTGTGTGTGTGTGTGTGTGTGTGTGTGTGTGTGTGTGTGAGTGAGTGAGTGTGTGAGTGTGTGTGTGTGTGAGTGAGTGTGAGTGAGTGAGTGTGTGAGAGTGTGAGTGACGCCCGTTTCACACATACTCCGTCTGCAGTGCGTATGCGGTGCGTGTTACGGTGCGTATGCGGTGCAGGAGCAGCACGCGCTGTTGTGCTTTCATATATGCTGTGTTTGCAGCGCGCAACTGATCCGCGGTTGTATACCACAAACACAGCATTTAATTATTTTTTTTATTTCAAATCCAAAAGTTGTTACTGAACATGGCTTGTCAGAATTGCAATTCTCTTTGTTTACACTTTCATAGATGTCGCGTTTTAAAATAGTACATTTAAACGTTTTATTCAATTCATTACTTTTTATTTATATAGCCTATACTTTAGATTTAGCTCACACAAGTGGCAAAACATTGAAATATAACTTATAGCATATAAACATTTTAAATGAGAAACTTACAGTAGAAACAGCCGACTCTCGTCTTTTCTTTCGTTTTTAAACCCTTTTAAAAGCAGGTCATAAAGACCTTTTTTTCTCACCTCCAGGAACGTACGTGCTCTCCATTTTTTCATTTTTTTTAACCTAAATGCCAGGTAAGGTGTCGTTTCCTTGCTTTACCCGAGAGAAAAAAAGCCATGTGTTGACTTTGAAACAGTATATTTTAAATTATATGCATCTGTGGTAAAATTACTAGATTTTCGTTTCAGTACATGTTTATTTTAAAGCGAACAATGTGCTGTCACTTTAATTCAGCAGTGCAGCACAGCAAAAAATAGACTCGGTACGGAAACGATCGCCGGACTGCTGCAGACGCACCACACCTGGAACGGACTGACGGACAGCATCCGCGTGCAGTGTGAAAGCTGTAATCCGTTAACATGGGTACGGAAAAAAATACGCACCTCATACGAACTGCAAACGGAGTTTGTGTGAAACGGGCGTGAGTGTGTGAGTGAGTGAGTGAGTGAGTGTGTGAGTGAGTGAGTGAGTGAGTGAGTGAGTGAGTGAGTGAGTGAGTGAGTGCGAGTGTGAGTGAGTGAGTGAGTGAGTGTGTGTGTGAGACTGTGAGTGAGTGAGTGCAGACATCCCAAGTCTCCCGGAAGTACCGGGAGTCTCCCGCATATTTATAGCGGCTCCCTGATGCCTGCAAATTAGTTAAATTCTCCCGCAATCTAGAGCGAGCGAGCAAGAGCGCGCGTGCGAGACAAAGACTGTGCACGCGCGCACGGCAGAGAGCGAGAGAGAGCGAGAGACCTTGCGTGTGTGTGCTAGGGTGCACCTGTAACAGAATAAATTCTCTGTCAAAGTTAAGGTTATAGGGATGTTACATTTATGTGTGTGTAATACATTCTGTCCTTAGGGACTTGCCGTAGGCAAGAGAGGGATGGGCATGCGCAGGAGGTTACTGTTAGTCCCTGGAGAACATGTGGTGAAGATGTGGGAGAATTAAAAGTGCACTGTTAATGAAAGTTCGTTTTCATTTATTTCATTATGTGAAAGTGTTTAGGCGAACCCGATACAAAAGCTCGGTTACATTGGTGGCAGCGGTTTTATTTTGGTTTTATAAGTTGTTGAACTAGTGTATAAAGTGTTCCGGCAGGTGTTAAACTAGTTAGCATAGTTTCAAAAGTTTATAGTTAAGTAACACACGCGGTCATCGGTTTGTAATTATGTGGTGCAAGGACGAGGATAGCTTTAGTGTGTCGCTGGACCGTGACAGAGGCCATAGGAGCGTACGAATTGAATTGCCGCCGGCCTTCTCTGGGGAGGAGAGGCAAAGCTTCGTGTGCTGGGCCAGACAGTTTGAAGTATCGGTCAAAGCGCTCACGGAAGGGAGTGGAGCAGCTTCATACAACTATGAACTGACAAGGATTTTACCTACACGTCTAAGCAATGCAGCCTTTTCTCTGTGGGACAGTCTCTCTGATGCTGTTAAATCGGACTATAACGCGGTGAAGGAGAAGCTAAAAGAGGCGTTTGGAAGGAGACAGTTCATGGAGCGATTCAGAGCCAGCCTATCTGCCCGCCCCCGTGCAGCGCGGGAGAGTTTAGAAGTGTATGCAGCAGAAATAAGCAGGCTAGTGGATGAGGCTTTCCCCGAATACGTCGACAGGGCACAGAGGGAAGAGAAGTTTCGCCGTTTCGTGGTGGGTCTGGAGTGATAAATACTAGAGAGTGAACCGTAGCGGCACAGATGAGTAGTGGAAAGCGCGCTCCCCGTCACGTGAGTCAGGTCAGTGTTGCTGTCAGGGGCGCGCTTGCCGCATGCAGACATATGAGACGCAGAGAGGCCGCTCATCTGACAGAAAACCGTTTATGGAGTTTAATGGTCGTAAGGAACAAAATTCGACTCGTAGCCCTATGAGACGCAATGCTAGCCCCTCCCCCAACCCCAGTATGCGGAGACGAGGCAGTTATGAAGAGGAGACGAAGAAGCAGGGCGTGCGCTTCATGACCCCTAGCGGTGAGGAGAGAAACTACGAGCCGGGAAACGGACTGTAGCTGATGTTGCGGCCCAAACACCAGCTGTACTCCCCAGGGGCCTAGAACCGGATGACAGTCCATCTGTATTGTTGTATGCAGAGGCGTACGCAAACAGTGAGGGGCCACTGGTATCATATGTTAAAGGAACAATTGAGGGCATTGAACTTCCCATTTTAATAGACTCTGGTTCTAGTGTATCACTAATGAGTTCTGATTTTCGGATGTCAATCCCAGCACTTCGCAGTCGACCTCTAAAGAGAGACTATATTGCGGCTCGTGCCGTAAACGGGCAGATGTTGGACACGCTGGGCACACTTACTGTGACATTACAGCTGGGTACTGAAACATGGCAACACGTTTTTCATGGGGTGAGAGAAGCGACACAGTCCGTATTGTTGGGATGGGATTTTTTAGTGAAAAATCATGCCCTGCTGGACATTAGTCATGCTAAGCTGCAGTTATGGGACGTTTCCATTCCACTTCTTGCAAGCAAAGACTTTGTCCCAACATGCTGCAATGTGTCTCTAGCCACAAATATGACATTTCCACCCCTCAGTGAGTCAATTGTGCCCGTTAAGATTGATTTGCCTAGCGCCGCCCAGCTGTCTAGTGACTTTGTGGGGTATTTGGAACCCAATGTGTCTGATTCAGCCGGCCTGGTTGTGGCGCACACAGTCACTAGTGTGCACAATGGACAAACTAAGGCTCGGATTTTGAATCCAACTGGACAGGACATTTCTATAAAACAGGGGACGCACCTGGGCGAGTTTTATTCTGTAGCTGATTCTGATGTTCAGCCTATTAAGCAGGACTCAGGTGAAAGGGCTGTTCCTAGCCCCTGTAATGCAGCTCCTTCTATATCTTTGAGTGAGTCGCCAATTTCAGCACCAGACAAAGAGGAACTTTCATCACTGTTGCGGGAGTACAGCGATATTTTCAACTCCTCAGGGCAGAATACAGGAAAATGCACGCTAGTGCAGCATTATATCAGAACAGGAGGACAGGCCCCTATTAAGCAGCGGGCATACCGTACATCGCCTGAGAAGCGGGCCGAAATTGAGAGGCAAGTGGCAAGCCTTCTAGCTGATGGCATCATCGAGGAAAGCTGTAGTCCCTGGGCGTCGCCAGTCGTGCTTGTAAAAAAGAAATGTGGCACCTGGCGTTTCTGTGTGGACTATAGACGTTTGAACAGTGTCACTATTCAGGATTCGCACCCTTTGCCGCGCGTGGATGACACACTGGATGAATTAGCGGGCTCCAGATGGTTCAGCACGTTGGATTTTTCTAATGGCTACTGGCAAGTGGAGGTGGCTGAGCAAGACAGAGAAAAGACAGCTTTTACCACGGGTCTGGGTCTATATCAGTGGCGCTCCATGCCGATGGGACTTTCTAACTCCCCCGCCACATTTCAGCGGATGATGGAGCTAGTTCTGAGAGGGCTCCCATGGCATATCTGCATGGTGTACCTGGACGATATTTTGATTTATAGTGGAACATTTGCAGAACATTTGACTCATCTGAAAGAGGTGTTTTCTAGAATACGATCAGCAGGTTTGAAATTAAACCCCAGAAAATGCCACTTGGCCAGGGATCATGTAGTTTTCTTGGGTCATGTCGTTTCAGAGAAAGGTCTTCAGCCTGACCCGAGAAACACAGAGAAGGTTCAAAATTGGCCGGTTCCACAGTCTCCCTCCGAGGTTAGAGCATTTGTGGGACTGTGTTCATACTATCGACGTTTTGTCAAGGACTTTTCAAAACATGCAGCTCCACTGAACCAGCTGGTTGGCAAAAATGTGCCTTTTGTGTGGAGTACTGATTGTGACGACGCGTTTAACTATTTAAAGGAAGTGCTGTCTTCGGCTCCCATTGTGACACTGCCGGACTTCAAGGTGCCGTTCAAAGTGTATACTGACGCCTCTAAGTGGGCTGTTGGTGCTGTACTTGCACAGGAAAAAAGTGGACTCGAGTATGTAGTGGCCTATGCCAGCCGTGCTTTAAATGCCACACAAAGACGTTGGTCCACTTTTGACCGGGAGTTATAGGCTATCGTGTGGGCAGTGAGGGAATTCAGACACTATCTTGGACTCTCCTCATTCACCATCATTACGGATCATCGCCCACTATTAGCGCTACGGCGCATGTCCATCGAGGATGACCCAACAGGCAGAAGGGCTAGATGGCTCTTGGAATTGGACCCGCTTAACTGGGTCATTGTGCACAAAAAGGGCAATCAGCATAAAAATGCAGATGCACTGTCCCGCCGTCCGGTGACACCAGATCTGGAAGACGCTGAGACAGTAGTTGAAGTAGTGCGGGACGTGAATGTGGTGAGTGCTGAACAATCAAATAATGAAGTGTCTTGTTCCGGTGAGGTGGCTGAGAAAGAGACTGTAACTGACTCGTCCTTCACTGCGGACAACATAATAAACCTATCTGATTTATCATGCGATGCAGCAGACATTGTTGTTATGCAGCAGGATGATCCAGATATCGACACAGTACGGCACTGGGTGGAGCGTTCACAAAGGCCTCCTAGGAAACAACTGGCAGGTACATCTCAGAGTTTACGTAAATATTGGACTGAGTTCAATCGTCTCTCTATAATAAATGGACTGTTGTGTCGCTCCGTTTCCTGTCCCCTCACGGGTGACCCTGTTGCTCAAGTTGTAGTCCCTCCTGCTCTTAAAAATGACGTTCTTTTGCAGCTTCACAGGGCTCCGACCGTTGCTCATTTTTCTCCGGAGCGAGTGTGGGAACGGGCGAGGCGCTTTTGCTACTGGCCGTCTATGTTTAAGGATATCAAAACATGGTGCGAGCAGTGCACGGCTTGCCAAACTCGTCGTAAGCCTGTCCCTATTCATCAAGCACCCATGGGTGGGTCCCTAGCAATGCGGCCCTTTGAGAGAGTTGCAATGGACATTTTGGAACTGCCTATATCAACCAAAGGAAATCGGTATGTTCTAGTAGTTGAGGATTATTTCACAAAGTTTGTTAATCTGTATGCTTTGCCTAATCAATCTGCACAGACTGTCGCAAATTGCCTGTTTGAAGATTACATTCTGATACATGGCATTCCCGAAACTTTGCATTCAGATCAGGGCCGCCAGTTCGAATCTGAAGTTGTTCTGACCCTCTGTCGATTGCTAAACATTAAGAAAACGCGCACCACTCCCTACCACCCGGCCTCGGACGGCATGGTGGAGCGTTTTAACAGGACATTGATCGATCAAATGGCTAAGATACTCTTGTCATGTGGGGGTGAATGGGATGATTATATCAAACAGGTCGCATTTGCATACAACTCCTCACCCCATTCTAGTACCAAGTTCTCACCATATTTCCTGGTCCATGGACGGGAACCAAGGATGCCCACTGACTGGTTACTAGCCACCCGTACACTTGACTGTGACATTGCAAAGTCTCATGCTGACTTTGTATCAACTTTGCTTGCAAAGCTGCAAGACGCTTTCAGGAGTGCTAGAATGTATAGTGAAGTGGCGCATGATCGCCAGAAGCTGTATCACGATTCAGACCTCAGACACCAGCCCTATACAGTCGGCGCCATGGTGTGGCTCCACAACCCCGTGGAGAGCCGCATGAAGCTGGCACCCCACTGGAAAGGACCTTTTCGGATTGTGCAAGTCTTGGAGTCGGGTGGAGAGCCAGGACTAACGTACCGGATCGTTAGCCCTATGGACTCAGATGAACGAGGACAGGTTGTGCATTACAATAGACTGAGACCTTATACATTGCCTGGTGCCACACTGTCATCTAATTAGAGACTGCCTACGGCTCTGCATTCTTTGCCTAATTCCCCCTCTAAGGAACCTGACATACTGTGGGGGGGGGGGGGGGGGGTGAAGTGCAATTCACCTCAAAAGGACTTGGGTGAGGTACTTGAGGGGCCTGATAAGCTCATACCTGGTACGAGTAGGGCGGGGAGAAGTTTGAAACCTCCTGGTTCCTTGAAATATTTTGTACTGTACTGAGGTTCATGGTTGTATGGTACCTGTTCATTGTTGTGAAAAGATTGACCAAAGTGAAAACTGTTCAAGTGATAATTGTACTGGCATTTCACATGGTACAAACTGTTTTACGGTTGGACACTTTTTTTGTTGTTGTTCTATCCCTAGTTGTTTGGCGGATAAACGTGGACATTTATTTTAGGGGGATGGGACGTATGTAACAGAATAAATTCTCTGTCAAAGTTAAGGTTATAGGGATGTTACATTTATGTGTGTGTAATACATTCTGTCCTTAGGGACTTGCCGTAGGCAAGAGAGGGATGGGCATGCGCAGGAGGTTACTGTTAGTCCCTGGAGAACATGTGGTGAAGATGTGGGAGAATTAAAAGTGCACTGTTAATGAAAGTTCTAAGTCTCGTTTTCATTTATTTCATTATGTGAAAGTGTTTAGGCGAACCCGATACAAAAGCTCGGTTACACACCTAATGAAGCGCATGTAAGACAGAGAGCATCCTGATTGGCTTGTTCCGGTAAGTCAACCAATCAATTGTCAGTGTGGGCAGGCTTTTATCTCTTCTCCCGAACCGAATTAATCAGTTCAGTGTATCTAGAAACTGGAGCGCATGGCAGAGGGAGAGTGCCCCAAAAAAACGAAAGTATAAACATAATGACAATCTTGCACACTGTACAGTTTGTTACTGACATGTTATGGTTGAGTTAAACGAGTTTCATTTCATGTGCATATTTTTCAGGTCGGCTAGTTGCCAAGGCTACATGAAAACAACAAACTTAGACCTGTTTAAAGTTGCAATGAAATATAAATAAAAGCAGTTTACATAAATAGTATAAGCAGCTTATGTAAATAGTAAAAATGATCTACATAATTTGACATAATTTTTTACAAATAATTGCATAGGCCTATAGAAATTATATAATAATGATATATTATATTATACTATACAAGTAAAGTCATGTTCTGTGGTGAAATTCGGGATACCTTTCCACCATTCATGTTTTTTTGGGGGGGGGGTTATACCTCCCTGAAATGACTTTTTTCAGGTTGGGATGTCTGTGAGTGAGTGAGTGAGTGAGTGAGTGTGTGTGTGTGTGTGTGTGTGTGTGTGTGTGTGTGTGTGTGTGTGTGTGTGTGTGTGTGTGTGTGTGTGTGTGTGTGTGTGTGAATGAGTGTGTGGTGAGTGAGTGAGTGAGTATGTGAGAGTGTGAGTGAGTGTGTGAGTGTGTGAGAGTGTGAGTGAGTGTGTGTGTGAGTGAGTGAGTGTGTGAGAGTGTGTGTGTGAGTGAGTGAGTGAGTGAGTGAGTGAGTGAGTGTGTGAGAGTGTGAGTGAGTGTGTGAGAGTGTGTGTGAGTGAGTGAGTGAGTGAGTGTGTGTGAGTGAGTGAGTGAGTGAGTGAGTGAGTGAGTGAGTGAGTGAGTGAGTGAGTGAGTGTGTGTGTGTGTGTGTGTGTGTGTGTGTGTGTGTGTGTGTGTGTGTGTGAGTGAGTGAGTGAGTGAGTGTGTGAGAGTGTGAGTGAGTGTGTGAGTGTGTGAGAGTGTGAGTGAGTGTGTGAGTGAGTGAGTGTGTGTGTGTGTGTGAGAGTGTGTGTGTGAGTGAGTGAGTGTGTGAGTGTGTGAGAGTGTGAGTGAGTGAGTGAGTGTGTGAGAGTGTGTCTGAGTGAGTGAGTGAGTGAGTGAGTGAGTGAGTGAGTGAGTGAGTGAGTGAGTGAGTGAGTGGGTGGGTGAGTGAGTGAGTGATTTTCTCTTTGTCTTTTGTTGTTAGATTAACATTATGGCATCAAGTTTATTGGACTGCTATATTGACGATTAATTGTTTACATTTACTTAAGACATAATCGACTGTGTTTACATGAATACTCCGTCAGACTTGCATTTTGACATGATATATATGAATTTATTTGACAGTCCAAGTGTAAACCAGTGTAGATAATTTGTTACTGATGATGCACAATGAGGTGGCCTCATTTCTGTCTGCCGTTTTAGGTGTATGCACCAGGGATGCAACAATACAGTCAGTCCACGGTTCAAAACATACTGCGGTTTTTAACCACGTTTTTTGGTGCGGTTGGGTTTACGTGAATTACACATAATTCACGTCTTTCAAATTCAAATTTTATATATAGATTTACACTGGCAGCTCAGAGCTGTACATCAGCATTTAAGTATGAAATTGAATGAATAAATGTACAAATAAAACAGACTTCACTATAAAATATACATTGATTCTTATTAAAGTTACTGTATTGTTTTTCAGTCAAGAGCAGTGAGGGATTTTCTCTTTGTCTTGTGTTGTTTTGTTGACATTGAAGGGATAGATCACTCAAAAATGAAAATTCTTTCATCGATTACTCGCATTCAAGTTGTTTTATACCTGAATAAAGTTATTTCTTCTGTTGGACATAAAATATATTTTGGAGAATATTGGAAAGCAACCAGTTGGTCCCATTGTTGGAAATAATAATATGAATGTCAATGGCTAGCATCAGCTGTCTGGTATTCAACTGTTTGTGTTCAAAAGAAGAAATGAATACAGGTTTGGAACAGCATTAGAGTGAGTAAATAATGACATAATTTTAGAGGTGAACTGTCCCTTTAAGGACAAGCTGCCGCGTGTTCACTATAGGCTGCGCTGCTGTCAATTTAAGACCTGCCCGCATTAAATATACAAACACACGCAGATTTTGCTTTCACTTTAGACATAACCGACTGTGTTTATGTTAACCTTGTGTGTATTTGGCAGTATTAGTATGCAGAAAGACTACTTAGTCCAGTAATCACATGTGTTTGACAGGCTTTTAGTGTGCGTGCTCAGCATGTTAAAACAGTACATAAGCAAGCGAATTGAATGTTTACCCGGCTTTAAAACGCATGCAAATAATGAACTTTCGTGATTGTGAATAACTATAGTGTTCCTTGAGTATAACTCTCTGACACCAGCATTGCAAGCATGGCTAAACACCCCTAACTTTAGTGCATAGTGATTGGATATTTGCTCGTATCAGCGCGTAGACTCACAGGCACACTCAAACAGAGCCGAAATAAACTGAGAGAAATATTTAAAACGGAGGGAAAAAAATTATTAAATGCAAAAAAAAAATTCACAAGCGCGCATTCAACCGTGAATGCCATACTGAACAGTTCAATATTATATTAAGAATTGTGGCATCCATAGTATGCACACAAAAATCCGATATATATCGTCATACCACCCAGCTCTAAGTTATTTGGATTTTAGTTGGTATTTAAAGTTATAATAAGCAACTTATATTTTTCTAGGTTTTCTTTGAACATGTCGGTAGAAAGTCATGCCAGACACATCAGATAGAGTTGATTTGCAATCCAAAGGGTGCTTCTTTTTAACAGATTTCTTGCAAATAAATTTTTTATGATTTTCAAAAGCAAAACAAATTATTGCTGACTTTGAAGACATTGTCCTGCCCTGCCTGCCGGTGTGGTGCAGTAAAATCACAGGTGGGGAGACGTTAATTAATTTCTTATCTTCGTTTTATGCCGGTTTTGTTGTTACACATGACGCGGACTCGACTGCACTCAATATTTTCCAGGTCCAAAATGTCCAAGTCTGTGTCAAATCCAAGTACAAAGCAAATTACTTTTCTCCTCAAATATAAATGGCATTACAATCTGAGAAATTCGAAAAGGTCAGCAGTAGTTTGCATCCCTGGAAATTAATGTCCGTTGTTTAACATTTTTTGAATTGTAAACAGTCGGGAAATATTGCTGTATTGACTCCTCAAGTTCAGCTGTCTTGCCTCGGCTCGCATTCAAGCTGCTCGGTTTCTGTGGACAATAAATCCCGCCTCCTTCGATTTGATTGGAAATCGCAAACATTTTGACATTAACGAGTGCTTTTAGACCACTGAGACTGATCAGGCTAAATAGATTAGAGTTTTTCCCTCAAGTGGGCTGTGCGGGCCATTCGTCTTGGCTGACGGAAGGATATAGACTAGGCAACGTAAATTTACTATTATTCAGTCTTTATATGTATTTACAAAGCAACACACATTGTCCAGCGGCCCACCGGGAAAACTTTAGAGATCCAAGCATATGAAAATGAAAGTGTTGTTAAAATATAAAGTCCCACTGCGGTGAAAGTCAAGCTTTTATAATGTTTATTGGTCTATTTGATGTTTTTAATATGCTTTCAGACAAACCATGTGCAAATTCATAAATCAAAACCACTGCTGAGTGTTTCCTCCTTAAAACTGCAGTGAACCAGAGACCAGGTTTGAAATCGCTGGTGTTTCTGACATCACAATCTACCTCATAACCAATCACGTCAACGAGTGGCTGGTGCGAGTGAGTGGAGGTGGGGATGATTTGCATATTAATAGAACCGGATATACTAAACAAGGGAAGGGTGTAGAGTTACATTCAAGCTATTTTAAGTCATGAAGAATATTTTTCAAGGTAAAAATATGAAGTTTTGGAGTTTAATAATCACATTAGACAGTATTGCGATTGATGTTGTCAGGATGGCTCTGGTAAACGCATGATCACTTGTAAATAAGACATTTATTTTGCAAGATATTTCACCCAAAACAAATTGGATTTTTTTATTAGTGACTGAGACTTGGTTGAGTATGGGGGATACTAGCCCTTTTTCCGAACTTGTGCCCTCAGATTGTTCTTTTTTGAACTGTTCCAGACTTTCTGGCAGAGGCGGTGGGCTTGCGTCTGTCTTTAAAAGCACCTTTTGTTGCCGACCTAAAAAGACTGAATTTTGTTAAGTTTTGAAGTTCTCTTATTTGAACTGAATATGGATCAGCTAACCATCGCTGGGTTTACCGCCCACCAAAACCAAATAAGGATTTTTTAAATGAGTTTGCAAAGTTTTTAGGAGACATTGTCCTTCAGTATGATCGTCTTTTGATTGTGGGGGATTTTAATATTCATGTTTGTTGTGAGTCAAACTCTTTGGCCAAGGATTTTACTCATTTGATGGACTCTTTTGATTTCATTCAAATGATAAACAGTCCAACTCAAAAACAGGGCCACACATTAGACCTTGTGTTGCTGCATGGTATCTCGATTTGTGACCTCGAAATCCTTGATTTGAGTATTTCTGATCATGTGCCTGTTATATTTACTTGTTCTATTTTAAATGGAGCTTCAAAAACTACAAGGCTTTCGCAGAAGATTCTTATCTTTACTCCATCCTCTAGTGATGATTTCTCTGTTCTTTTCAAGGAGGCTTGTCAAAGTTATAGTCTATAGTCATAGTTATAGATATAGTCATCTAATGTTGTTCAATTCCATCAGTAGTGGCATCATAAATTCTGTGGGTACACTAAGAGAAAAACTGAAAAATTCTAAAGCTGAACCTTGGGTAACTAGTACCACACTTGAACTAAGACGGGATTGTCGTAGAATGAAAGTGGAAAAAAGACAAATTACTAGTATCTTATGAAATATTACGTTAGTCACTTATTAGATATCAAAAATCAGTTAAAGCTGCAAAATCCCAGTACTTTTCTGATATTATAGCTAAAAACTCCCATAAACCTAAAATGCTTTTTACTATTTTAAATTTGGTTGTGAGCCCTGTGAGTACTGTCTGTTTGAATGCATCAGCTTCCGTTTGTGATAGCTTTTTAAAGTTTGTCACAGATAAAATTGTTACTATAAGACAGAACATTGTACTATCAAGATATGATCCATCTGTTTTCACTCTCTGTGTTTCACCTTTTAAGGAATTTCAGACAGTTTCTTTTAATTCACTTAAAGATATTATTAAGCAGCTTAAACCTACCACATGTCTACATGACATTTTTCCGACCCATTTTTTGCTGAAGGTTTTTGATGTTGTTGGGCCGCCTAGCATTTTAGCTATAATAAATAAGTATCTTCTTACGGGTGTTGTTCCTAAATTCCTAAACCATGCAACTGTTAAACCCTTGCTTAAAAAACCTAGCCTTGACCCAATAATTCTTTCAAATTATAGACCTATTTCTAATTTATATTTTATTTTGAAAATCTTAGAGAAAGTTGTTCTGGAACAATTGCAGAGGCATTTGGAGTTAAATGGTGTTTGTGAAGAATTCCAATCTGTGATTAGAAAACATCACAGTACTGAGTCAGCTTTACTAAAAGTCTTGTTTTGTTGTCTGTTGACTCAGGGGATTCTGTGATACTCTTACTTTTAGATCTAAGTGCTGCCTTCGACACTGTGGACCATAAAATTTTGATCTCACGACTTGAACAATGTGTGGGAATTGAAGGTTGCGCTCTAAATTGGTTTAAGTCCTATTTGAATGCTAGAACATTTTCTGTTTGTCTTGATGGGTTCTCTTCTTCTGTATCGTTTTTGGATTATGGAGTCCCTCAGGGCTCCATTCTGGCCCCTGCTTTGTTGTCGTTGTGTATTCTTCCTCTGGGGTCTATTCTTTCTAAACTTGGGGTGTCATTTCATTTTTATGCTGATGACATCCAATTTATATGCCCTTAAAGACAAACGCCAAAAAAGCGTTAAGCTCTTTATCAGCATGCTTGTCTGATATTAAGTCTTGGTTTTCTTTACATTTTTTGCATCTAAACGAGAGCAAAACTGAGGTTATCGTTTTCGGGCCTACAGATGTGTTAGCAAGTACTGATGGTGACCTGGGGGATTTGGTCCCTAATGTAAAACACTCTGTGAAAAACCTGTGTGTTATTTTTGATTCTGCCCTTAAATTTGACAAGCAGATTAATGCTTGTTATTAAATCTATTTTTTTCCAATTAAGACTATTATCTAAGGCTAAGAGTTTTTTACCATTTGCAGAGTTTGAGAGAGTGATACATTCGTTTATTTCATCGAGACTTGACTATTGTAATTCTCTTTATATTGGGATGAGCCAATCCAATATTAGTCGTCTCCAGATGGTCCAAAATGCAGCAGACAGGCTGTTGACTGGAACACGGAAATTTAATCATATTTCCCCCAATATTACAAGCGTTGCACTGGCTACCGGTTTGCTATAGAATTGATTTAAAAATTCTTCTTTTTGTTTTTAAAGTCTGAATGGATCAGTTCCAAAATATCTTTCTGAACTTCTGAAATTAAATAACCCTGCTAGATCTTTACGGTCATCTAATCAAAGACTGCTGATGGTTCAGAGATCTAGACTTAAGACGAGAGGTGACCGTGCTTTTTCTATTATTGGTCCAAAATTGTGGAATAGTCTTCCTCTTTCATTAAGATTAATATCCACAGAGTATGGATTTAAATCTAAGTTGAAAACCTACTTTTTCTCTCAGGCTTACAACTGTATTTGATTTTTTTTTTTATTTGATATTTTTTATATATTGATTTCAAATTAGTGCTTCTGATGTAAACTCATTTTATTATTGCATTATTATAATTATGTATTTATCCTCTTGTACAGCACAATGGCCAACTACTGTTGTATTTATTGTGCTATATAAATACAATTTTGATTGACTGATGTTTTTCCCCGAAACATAAGATTCCCTAAAATAATCATAAAACGGTCATGAACTGAGAAATCTAAATTCCCTTGATCTTTTGACATATAAGAGGTCATTGTACTATAAAAACATCCTGTAAGTTTCAGAACTAGTCTAAAGAGAGCTTATATTGAAGCCAATCTTATATTGAACACCACCTCTGCAGAAGACCAACGCCTGCTTCTACATCACTGTCTGTTCAGCCCCGCCCACTGAATCCCACATGCCAGTGCTGGTTCTCTGTGGATTATTTGGGAAATGCCACATGTGAGTAACCGTGTTAATTCTAATGCCTGATCTGATGATATGTAATGATTTATGTCCAGTCAGATGTTCTTTGTGTCAGTAAATCAAACCAGTGACTAAACGGTCAACTTCACATTGTTTCTCTTAGTAGATGAAAATAATCTGTTATTTAAACAGTGCTTAAATTATATATAGAAAGCGATCAGAGAGCGCTCCCTTTACAATCGCTGGAGCTGTCAATCAAACAGCACGAGTTCTGGACTCTCGCCAAAACTCTTCTCTTAACAAATCTCTTATTTACATTGTGTTTGCACTGTTAGTTATGATGAAAGCATTCATTAGTGTCCAGAAATCGAGTTACAATGATGAGATTCTGCATTCATGAGCTCAACATGTCTGTGATCAACTACAACGCTCATCACTGCAACCTTTCATGCCACCATCTGAATATAATGCCTTAGATTCAAATATAACGCTATATATCTGAATATAATGCTATAGATCTAGTAGACTGCTTCTACAGATATTTGTGAAAGAATGTGTTCGCTCTCAGGAGCTCAGTGAATTCAAGTGTAGTACCGTAATAGGTTGCCACCTGTGCAATAAGTCCATTTGTGAACAACTTCCGATTTTTTTAAGTCGACATTTATGTGATGAAAGTCAAGTCGACTAGTCGCTGATGACGTAATTAATAAACAAATAACCCTGAACCTTGAGCTGAGACGCGAATACGGTATTCTTGTTTACAGGACAGCTATGGCATATGTCATAGCGCTGCCCATAAGGTTATTGCTCCTACATAACAGCTTTTGTCTCAGTTCTTTGGTCTTTGGGTCGTTATATTTCTCACAGTGCACACTCCAGTGCACAAAGCGTCGCTCCATAATGACATGGATGAGCGAGTTTGGTGTGGGTTTGGCCTGCACAGAGTCCTGACCTCAACCCGATAGAACACCTTTGGGATGAATCAGAGCAGAAACTGTGAGCCAAGCCTTCTCGTCCAACATCAGTGTCTGACCTCACAAATACGCTTTTAGAAGAATGGTCAAAAATCCCCATAAACACACTCCTAAACCTTGTGGAAAGCCTTCCCAGAAGAGTTGAAGCTGTTAGAGCTGCAAAGGGTGGGCCAACTCCATATTAAACCCTACGGATTAAGAATGGGTTGTCATTAAAGGTCATGTGCAAGTTAAGGCAGGCGACCCAAAACATTTTAGCCTGACGTTGTCATACTCAATTCGAGTCAGAATTTGAGTCTGATACTGCTCTGTTGGGCTGTGATTATGGGGCGTGTTTCAACCGAACCAGGAAAGACCTCAATTGGATAGATCTACAACCAATCAGAGCAACGGAGCGACGCATAACGTTAGTTGTCAAATGTCAACAGAACTCAACTGCACTGTGTTGCCAAGTCCGCGGGTTGAAGCGACCCCAATTATGTGATATACAGACCCAGGAATGCGGATTTTAGCATGCAGCCCTGCCAAAATAACACACATTTTACCCCCTTTTTTCCGGAGAACCACCCCCCCCCCCCCCCCAAATGTTGTGGGCGGGGCTAAGTTCGGCTGGCATCCAGGCTAAAAACATTTGGCAATATGGTGTAATTCATATGCAGGATGTTAGCCAATCACAGCAGTGAAGTCTCACAGCAGCCAATCACAGCAATGGGCGTTTACACTGAAGTCTCACAGCAGACACGCCCCTTCAAACAGAGGGCTAAAATCAGGGTAGGAAAATGCCTTTTATTTCTAAATTATGAAAAAGTTTGATGCAAAAATCATACTAACATTATAATTGCACCCCATGAAACATTATAAAACAATAAAACAATGCAGTTCATGACCCCTTTAAGACACTTGTTATACCATTTAAGGTATTGGAGACTTTTTATAATCTTACATTTAAAGGGTCACTTCAGTGGTTTAGCATTAGGCTTTGTATCAGTAGAAACCCGGTAGTATATTCAAATTATGGTACTTTCCCCCCTCATATCCCCCTAAGACGAGAGAATTATGCATTTTATTTCTGGAAAAATTCCTTAAAAAAATATTTATACGAAAAATATTTGCGTCATCGGAGGATTTTTTGGCCAGAGGCAAAGACTACAGTCACTAGATGGCGCTGTTCTGCATGTTATCAACCCGCCCATAGGGGAGAGATCTCACTCACATAATGTAACGTTAAGACAGATGGCCGAACGGACATTCATAATAACGGAGAGCGGTGCAGAGTAAAGTGAGTGTTTCAACTTTTCAATGAATTCCTGTGATAGTTTAGTTTCCATATGCGATCTGAAAACGTGCCAGACTGCCACTTAACGTTACCTCAGCTCTGCTCTTCGTGAGGAGTGAAATCTGACACTGCTGCATCTGTGACGTGACTTTCGTTCGGCTCACTTGCACTTCAGAACTTCGCGTTCAGTTTTTAATTGAAATGTTTATTCTCTAACTGAACGAAATGATTGTATTACTATGAAGATCAAAACGACGGTGTACAAAGTGGCCTCGTAGGGCAGCGAAGCAAGTGCATTCTGGGAGTTGTTGTCTTTCATCCACATGAGACAAAAATACATTTTCTGTCTTTTCTCAGTCTAGAAGGCACCAAATTAAAAAATAATTTCACATTTCTACTACATAAATGACCCAGTTTAAATACAAAGCTTAATGCTAAATCACTGAAGTTACCCTTTAAGAAAACTGATCCACATTTTTTATTGGCACACATGCTCCAAAATACATTTTACAGTTTGCACACACCTATTTTTAGTCGCAAATGCGAGTGAAATGGTTGCACGGTCGAGCCCTGATTATGCACGCCAGGCCAGTAGCTGAGAGAAACCCCTACGCCTACAGACTGAGCACGACGCCACTGTTTTCAGACGGTAAAGGGATCATTTTCAAATCCTTGCACTTGAATCCTGTTTTTCAAAGCTTGGGTTTTCAGGCCCCCAAAACACTGTTGTCGTGTAAATGAACGACCAAAATGCATAAAAAGTTTTCAGTTGTCATTATTAATGCTAATCAAACAACAAAAAAGAGCTAATATTAAGAGCTGGAGGTGAAAACTTTTGAGCAGGATGATGTCCAAATGTTTCTTATTTTGTTTAAATATCTTTTTTTCCCCATTTAGTACTGCCCTTCAGAAGCAAAAGAAGATACTTGCATGTTTCTCAGAAGACAAATTGAGTACAATTTACCTTGATCTTCAAATTCAATATGTTTTCACCCCCTAAAAAAATCTTTATGTAAAATATCTTATTCAGGACAGTACTAAATAAAAAATAACATGCATTTTGTATGATCTCTTTTATTTAGTTAAAGTTATTCACATTTTCACAGATTCTGCAAGTGGTTCACATACTTTTTCTTGCCACTGTATATCAACCTATGCCGTTATTGTAAAATAAAATCACTCATATCATGACTTAAGATTTTGGTTATATCGCCAACCCCTATCATGGGGTAAATATTTTAAGTAAAATGGATTCATCTGACAAAAACAGATCATATTCATACTCATGTAAGATGCAGTTTCAATATCATTTACAAACCCAATAAAACTCACCTGATAACAGCACAAATATCAAACCAATCATCATGAGGACACTCGACTGCTCTTTTCAAGGACAAGAAAGGTTGTGTGGGATCTGTCCACTTTGTAAAACAAGTTTAGAAACTCGTTACACAACGCATCTGTTGACGTGCATATTTTACATTGAAAATAACATTCAAAGAGTGTCAGTGGAGATTTCCATTTCTGTGAAGCCCAAGTCACTCCTATGTTGGTCTAGGAATGTTTTGTTAATGTTCCCATTAACCATCTAGTTTTTTTTAAATATTTTTCTTGGCTATGCGAACATTAAGGAAACATTTAATTTAATCGTCTTTCAAACATGGGAAAATTCCTTTTTATGTTAGCGAGCATCCATCATATTTCCGAAAAATATGTTCCGAGAACGATGTATTAATGATGTTTTTGTGCTAACCTGTTGAGAACATTATTAATGACCAGGGGCCGGATTCTCGAAACATTCTTAAAAATATAATTCGCCTTAACTGTCAATTTCTACTTATTTTCTAACTTAAGAAAAAAAGATAACAATATTTTGTATGCCCAAATACTTTTCTTAAAGGGATGATGAACTGAGAAATCAACTTTCCTTTGAGCCTTTGATATACAAAATTTCATTGTGATCTAAGAATATCCTGTAAGTTTCAGAGCTGAAAACGTCCTTGTTAGTCAAATAAAAGCTTTTATTGACACCAGGCCCATAAAACGAGAGCTCACAGAATATGTCGACCACTGACATAATAGGATGCAGAAACACCACCTACACAGATAAATATGTACGTCTGATTCTGTATCCACACCCACTGACTCGTGGAGCTAAACCGATCACGCAACCGAGCAATAAACATGCCGAAGAGAGTACTATATTGTGCTGTGCCTAGTTGTAGAAGAACACAGTCCCTGCATAAGCTTCCTTCGGATTATAATATTAGGAATGAATGGTTAAACTTTATTTTTCATGAAGTTCCAGCTCACGTGGGGAAGACATTGCATGTATGTTCATTTCACCGGATCCGTTTGTAAATAAGAGACTGGATTTGCGCTGGTTTGTGCCGTGTTGGGTGGGCTGGATTCCCCCGGTGGAGGGCCGGGGGAGAATCTTTTGTTTTCCCCTTCCACTGCAGGCCTCACGGTCGGCGGGACCCTATTCATGGTTAAAGAAAGATCCGGCATGTTCACCTCTGAGCCCCAAGAGGGTGTGGTTTACACTGTACGGCACAATGCCTCGCTGCTCTCACCCCTCTCTGTTGCCAGTCCCCTGTTAGAGGTGGCCGCCGTAAAACGCTCCTCCTTCCCTGGCCTCTTCTGTCAGATCGCGGAACATGACCCTGCCCCCACCTCGGGACACTCTGCCTCCCCCGTCTGGGCCGGTCATTCCATTTCGCTGCCCCATTGTGGGTATGCCTGTGGTTCGCATGACCCCGCTGGTTCAGTTTTTGGGAGCCTGGCTAGAGCTTCCCAATCTTTCCCGCTGGCTCGCTCAAACGATCAGGCTTGGCTATGCGATTCAGTTTGCATTGTCTCCTCCCCGCTTTCGGGGAGTCTGCTATAACCATGGTGGGTGGCAAAGCCCCTGTCATGTGTGCGGAGGTCGACACCCTACTGGTGAAGTGTGTGATCGAGACCGTCCCTCCAGCTGAGATGAAGTCCGGCTTCTACAGTCCCTACTTCATTGTACCCAAGAAGAGCGGTGGGTTACGACCAATCCCCGGACCTGCTCGTCTTGAACTGAACCCTTCATAGGCTTCCATTCAAGATGTTGACAGCTAAACGCATTTTCGAAAGGAGGAGAACTGGCACCCCGACTGAGCCTGGTTTCTCCCAAGGTTTTTTTTTTCACCATTATGCCACCTGATGAGTTTTGGTTCATTGCCACTATCCTCTTTGGCTTCGCTTGCTCAGTTGGGGACACAACATGTTCAACTAAATATTCAAATACATTTTTTACTAAATTACTGATCTGCCCGCATTGACACTATATGATAATTGAAATAAGCTGGATGACATCACCGTTTTCTCCAGAGCGGCTGTACAGCCAAATCAAATTCTGTTGCATTATTTTCCTGTTTAACACTGTGAAGCTGCTTTGAAAAAATCTGTATTGTAAAAAGCGCTATATAAATAAAGGCGACTTGACTTGACTCAAGCACTGTTCATGCCGACACCAAAGTACATGCCTGCTCAGTCAGCCCTCATGCTAGGCTAGGTGCCTCCATGTGCATGGTTTCCCCTCTGGGCAACCCCCACATGTGTATTTCCATGGTAAGTCTCTCCAAGCACATGTCTTCCCTGGGGATGAAACATTCCACCGTGCGTGCTGGATACCTCAGAGTGTTCCACATGCATCCCGTACTCGGGTCATATATGTATTCTTAAGTCCTCCCTGCGAGCAGGCACTGTGTTGCATATTTCCATGTGGGATATGCTTCCAAATGTACCTTGGTATTTGGTGTTGAACATAGCCCTTCGCTCGTGCTAATCTCACGGCAGGGAGCTCAGGTCAGCGCAGGATGCTGGAAGACAGCCGTTGTGGTGAGATTAGATTGGGACTCACTGTGTGACTGACTGAAAGGGAACATCTCGGTTACGTATGTACTTTTTATCTCACAATTCTGACTTTATAACACGCAATTATGAAAAAGACAGAATTGTAAAATGCAACCTCACAATTGCGAGAGTAAAAAAAGTCAGAATTGTGAGATAAAAAGTTGCAGTTACCTTTTTTATTTGTATATTTAGTGGCAGAAACAAGCTTCCATGAAACACAATGCATTAAGAGCAGGGGGTAACATTTTTTGAAAATTTTCTTACTTTGTTTAAAGATCATGTTTTTGTCATTTAGTACTGCCCTTCAGAAGCTAATAACTACATGTTTCCCAGAAGACAAAATAAGTATAATTTACCCTGTTCATCCAATTCAATTCAGATTTTGGGCTATCCCAGACGAAAGATGTCCAATCATGGCGACTTCTGTGGTCGTGGCTCCTTAACGGTGGTCTTACATGAGAGAGGTTCAAAGACGGACATTGTTTTGCGACCAAAGATACTCTACGATAATTTTTCCTATACACAGACTGTCGTGATGCCCACTCAGAGACACTCTGGGTGGGATTCAAATACTATTTCCACCGCGGTGGAAGTCTGGGAGCCTGGAAGTCCTCCAGAGCTACAGGGTGTTTTGTGGCATCACAAAAGGCCAACCAGAGAAGTTGGATGGGTCCCTCTGGAGGAGAGGGATCCAAGGTGTTTTGTGGCAGTCAC
The DNA here is from genome assembly GCA_033150135.1 of Gobio occitaniae. Classification (NCBI taxonomy): domain Eukaryota; kingdom Metazoa; phylum Chordata; class Actinopteri; order Cypriniformes; family Gobionidae; genus Gobio; species Gobio occitaniae. The sequence goes on along the minus strand of JARQWZ010001977.1, from coordinate 177,624 downwards.
CCAGGCCGACCAGAGGGCGCTCTGGTTGGTCAGAGAATTTGGATGGGTCCCTCTGGAGGAGAGGGATCCAGGATGTTTAAGGCAATCACCCAAGCCGACCAGAGAGAACTCTGGTGGTTGGATGGGTCCCTCTGGATAGATGGAAGTCCTCCAGAGTTCCAGGGGGTTGGAGGCAGTCACCTAAGCTCACCAGAGGCCACTCTGGTCAGTCAGAGAAGTTGGATGGGTCCCTCTGGAGGAGAAGGATCCAGGGTGTTCAAGGCAGTCACCCAAGCTGATCTCACAACCTACGTCTACTGACTAGCCAATAAAAATGTAACATGAAATTTACTGTTCAACGTGACATGACGCTAAAAATACTTACCTCAAGCTCCATTTGCAAAATTGGCATGCGAAGTTGGCCTTTTTTCCATAGCCATGACCACATCCATATTCTCCTCTTTCGCTTCCTCCTTTTTTTCAGTGCACATATAAAACACAATTGCCAAATGGATTCATCTTGCCCTATTTGTTTACCATTAGCGCATGCTGATGATGATTTATTATTCTTTACTAACTTGTGTTGTAGCCTACGCTTAGGTGTCATCATCATACAGTCAGAGACACTTCAGTAAAACCTTCTAGACGCATTTTAAATTCAGGGATAATTCAGACTATTATTAGCAAATACAAGTCACAGATGTCTGCAAATAACACTGCATGAAAAGTGGGATTTTCGTCAGTATGTGGCACTGTAGATTGCCGTGAAACTTCAGGTTTACGACTGTGCACGGCAATTTGCAGGCAACACCGAAAACTGCCGTAAATTGTCGGAAATTGACGTGGGCCTTGCTTGGCAGTTGTCCCCCCATGACCCCCCCTCCCCTTAATTCTAGGGGAGGCTTTATCATGTAAATGAACATGCTGTGAGCTACACAAATGCAAATCAGAGTAGCACCAGGGGGAGTTTTATCTTGGTTCTGAATTTTTTAAACTAAAACATTTTAAGTTAAATGTACTCGTTTTAGTTCACATTACAAAATTTTTAGGGCAACCAGTTTGCTCCAATTTTTTAAGTAGATTCAACTTGTCCGGGCTAACAGAGTAGATTAATTACTCTGTATGTCATTAGCAATAACCAATGTTATGTTAAAAAAAATACAGACAAAATAAAAAGTTACGGTGTTATGCCAATATGTAATTGAAGCACATTTGCCACACCCATTAACTTAAATAAAGTGAAAATAAATATAATAGGTTTTTCTGGAGCTGGTGGTCTGAAACCTCAATGAGGTTGAAGAATATACCCAGATAGCACACGTACGCCGGGCCGATGTCGACCCGATGCACAAAGTTCCATCGGCAAGATGTAGCTCAGAGAGCGTTTGCTAACTGGGAAAATGTCGCCGCGACATCGGCATCTGGTCGCGAGTGCTCTCCGGCCGATGCAAATCCTGGCCACTCTACATGGGCTTTCTAGGACCTTTATTCATTTAGGCTGAACCTTTCGGGATACACCCAGATAGCACTGGCATAGAATCCACATTAGGCTACTCACGGCATCAAAGACCAACGTCAGACACGCCATTCAAAACTAACTTAAATTTACGCAGATGTTTTGCTTACCTTATGCTGAAACTACGTTGATTTGGTTAAAGTTGTATATAGTTAACACATTTTCTGTTTTAAAAATCTCAAATACTTAATACTAATAAGATAAATTAGCCTGTTTACGTAATAATCACACATCACATTCAGTTAACATTGTTTTAATATTTACAAAGCAGTTACAGATAGAATATATGTTTAAAGCATAAACCATCTATACAATCTTCAATATGACTAATAGAAAAAGGCATTTACATTCAAATACACAAAGAGGTGTACAAGTAAATTAAAGACTAATATCAACAATCTCAAGTTAAAAAATTAAAAGCAATACTTACTCAAGAATACAGCTGATCATGTTGTTTTGTACCAAATCTCTTATTTTTATTGGAGCACATCACAAAAAGGAGATGTAAGGCAGAACCTAATGAGACTGACAGCCTTAGTCACAAAACACAGGTTTGTTTCTACAGGGAGTGCAGAATTATTAGGCACGTTGATTTTCTGATCATATTTTTTTTCCAGGCACATTTGACCAATTCCAAACCACAGTAATCCTAATAACTACTATTAATTTAGTATTTAATAATGTATAAGTGATATATAATTGTTCATGAAGGCTGGAAATGAAAAACACCTTATATTCAGGTGTGCAGAATTATTAGGCATGTTTTCTTTTACAGATAAATTGAGCCAAAAAAGAGATTTAACTCAGACTGAAAAGTCAAAAATTATTAAATGCCCATGAGAAGGATGCAATACTAATGCAATACTAGACATTGCAGTTAAGGCATGACCATTGGACAGTGAAATGCTCGTTGGGTCAGCAGGGTCAGACAAAAACATGTGGCAGAGAAAAGACGCCTGTTAACTGCAAAATAATTAAGAATTAAGGTGAAGAATTAAGGGTGAAACCATCAGGAACCCTTTAGTCTCCAGCGCCACCATTTTCCAGAGCTGCAACCTACCTGGAGTCTCCAGAAGTGCAAGGTGTCAGGATCTCAGAGACTTCAGTTAGGTAAAGAATCCTAAAAAATGACCCCCACTAGATAAGAATCATAAGCTGAAGTGTTGTAAAATACATATAACATGCATGGTGAAATAGATAAAATATTTTGTTTTCTTTTTGTTATTAAATAATTAAACATTAAATGTAATCAATATAATTTATTTACCATGAAAGATAATTTAGTTTCATTTGATGTTCACGCTTCCTGTAAGGGATTCCATTAACATAACTTATAGTAAGTTAAATTAGCACACATCCAATTACCCTTTGACAGATTGCCAGCAAAACCTAACAAAACTCTCAAAGCCTCTCTTCTGCACATAAAGACGTGATTAGGAACGCAAACTTTCATAAGAGTTAACGTTAAGTAAGTTATAACGTTAGCCTATTAGCAAACCTGTTGTGAGATGCTAACAGACTTTTTCAAAGATACTGAACTATTTCAATAAAGTAAATATTCGACAGAAGCGTGTCAATTACAGGTAAGAAACGTGTCAGGAACAGTTTTATATTATGTGTGTGTGATTTTAGGGACTAAACTCACCTGAAAGCAGAGAAAACAACAGTGAGAGCGTGTCCGTCCGTTACTGTGGTGTTGTTGCTGCCAGTGTGACTCGGCCTGTTTCCATGGTCACGATGAATGGACACGCGCAAACAGATAAGCGCGGCATCGGCCTCCAGTAGTGTGCCGACCCAAAGCCGACGAGCTGGAAATAAAGCGCTATTCGGCTATACCTGGCCTTATTCGCCTATGCCTGGCCGATACTTATTAGATGTTATAGATAGGAGGCCGATGTCCCACTCTGCGGCCGACGTCGGCGAGACGTACGTGTGCTATCTGGGTAGGGATAAATTAAGCCCCTCTGTGGACTGATTTCCGGACTCTTGTGATTCTCTATCTTTCTCACACACACACACACATCTGTGCAGGCAGACACACACACACACACACACACACACGCGCGCGCGCGCGCGCGCGCACAGCCAAAATACATCAACATTTTTTTATTTTATTCACCTCTTAACATTCTTTTGTTTCATTTTCTTGTTAATTTAATACATTTCTTAAAATCAGTTTGTTGTTAGACTCCCTTCTTTGTAAACTGTCATAAACTGACTATATCAAGACAATCAATCCTAATCCCATCAAATTTGTGAGCGAGAACTGTAGTCTGTACATGCATGTGGTACTAAATACATTTTCCATTCTGTCCAGGAAAATGTATTAATACAGAGTTTTTTCATTAATTCTGGAAAACATCCTTATAACAATGACCTCGCATGTGATTGGTGGAGCACGACGAGCTTCTCGCCCTTGTCCAATCACGTTCAAGGTCATATCCATGACTTGTACAAAACTTGAAGACGAGCTTTAAACAGACGTGTTTTGGACTCTTTTTGTATACATTTCCTGTATTTTTGCTGCTTTGCTTTTTCGTGATCAACAATGACAGGACGCCGTCTTGCCTTCAGCTCCCCTTCAACTCCTCTGCATGGACGCGGCCAACTTTTTCGACTAATTTTCAGCTTTCTGGCGTCTTCACAACTCTGAGGCAAACTGCAGGCGCTATGAACCAGAGCATGGGTAATGTAACGTTACAATTTAAAGAATATGCTTTTATTCAGCTGTATAAGGAAATGGATGCGTTAATAGATCCGAGCTTAAAACTGCACATTTTGTTTTCACAGACTATCCTCGCCTCATAACGAAGCCGTGACCTCTTATCTGCTTGGAGCGATTTCCGCGAGTCCAGATTTAACCGCTGATCATGACGACATTGTGTGTAAGTATAACTTCTAATGTTTTTCTCATTCCTTGTTTAATTTTACCGTGACTGTTTTTATTAATACCAGTCTCATGTAATTGTTTTCCAGCTGCCTGTAAGACGTATTATGAATCGACACGCCGGAGCTTCAGATACAAACAACCTGAACTTACATCGCAGGCGGAAACTGCGAAGTTTAGCACGGAGTCGATCAAGAAGAAAAAGGGTAAGATTTATTATATTAGATCCGTTTTTTGTCAACGTGAGTATTTTTCAGGTTGCTTATTGTCTTTATGGATTGTATTATAGTTGCTGGAAGCGAGAGTGTGCTGGCTGAGGATGAGGTGGACATTTGGAAGTCCGCGACCATTGAACTCATGTCTGAGGAGAAAGACGGCATTGTTGACGGGGTGTCTGGATGGATTGTGCGGCCACCGCCCTCTCGCAGCCTGGAGCTCTCCAAACTCTGTGCCACTTTGCAATCCAGATTAGAGGCGATACCGAAATACAGGGCAACTCACCACATACGCCTGTGTTTCCCGAATGTGTTGGGCACTTCTTTTTGACGTTTTTGGAGGACAACATAAGAGACATTACTGCTGCACTGTACATAGTTGTGTGTTTAACAATAAAGCTCTTTCTTTGAATAAACAGCTGTGTGTTTATAAATGAAGCTCTTTCTTTGAATAAACGGCACGGTCCGGGCAAATTTTCCCATATATTCCTTGATGGTATGAATAGTGTAGTTCATAGCACAATAACATTAATATAAAACATAAATTATTACAACATAAATTATATATTTATTATTATTATTATTGGGGTTTACATTTATAATGAGCCAGGGTGACCAATAATGATTGGTTTGCAGTAATCTGCCAACCAATCACGAGGGATTTTTCTTGTTTAAAAGTAGTGGCCTCAGCCAATACTAAGTGAGTAAATTCAAGTCTGGCCGTTGACTCTCTGGTTTCGCTGCTATTCATATGCTAATTAGATGCGTCGCACCTCCGCGGTCTATCAGCGGGGGCTCTCCACCTACGTCATGGTTTATGACAATTTGTGGCACAGACGAACGCGACGTTCACTGCCTCTAAATTGTCGAAAACTGCCGAAAATTAGGGAGATTTCCGGGAGTCTACAGGCGTTTATGGGGTCGAATATATCCCACTTTTCATGCAGTGTAAATCTTTCATATGACTAGGAATAGTGAAAAATCATTGGTTCATAATCATTTGTTGTTCTGGGTTCAGTACAACTTATCCCTCCTTATCTTTAAAAGTAATAGTTTTCTTTAAAAGTTGTATTATTATTAAGTAATAATAATAATAATAATACCAAGAACACTAAAATCAGGGTAACATTAGGGCACTTACAATTTAAATAAATATAGCTGTCATTGTTGGTTACTACTACACTTTTTAAAACCAAATGAAAATTCAGTATGATTTCTTTAAGAGATGTATGTACTAGTCTCGAGCTAAGCGATTTGAGTATCAAATACTCAAACAGGAGTCTACAAACCTTCATTTGCATTTTGCCCTATACTTCGATTTTGAATTACAAAATGATGACGGGCTAGTCAAAGTAGGCAGTGCACAGCCTAAGGTGATGTAGGGACAGGACCAAAACCTTAAAAGGATAGTTCACCCAAAAAGGAAAATTGCCCCATCATTTACTCACCCTGTCATCCTAGGTGTACATGATATTCTTCTTTCAGACGAATACAATATGAGTTATATAAAAAAATGTCCTGGGTAATCCAAGCTTTATAATGGCAGTGAATGGGAGCCCAAAATATTTAACACGTTATAAAAAAAATATATCATTGTCGTGCCAGTCCGCCGGAAGCTCGATGCTTTCCATCATACTGATGTTTCCGAAGCGGAAAGACATTAGTATAGTTAATAATTCATCAAATGTATTTATTTTAAGAAGGAAGTGATTAATTATAGTATTTTTAACGATTTGCCTATGGAAGCCAATATCTGCCACAAAAGAAAAAAAAATAATGCTTCGGTAAATCTTATGATATTAATTAAATCATATGCATTTAATTATGAATAAATAATAGTTATGAGAATAAATCATTTAAATTAAGTCAAATTATTAACCTTTTATGTCAACATAGATTAAGGTGCATCAAATTGATCAAATACAACAGATAGGAGATTATTAACTACAGAAACCGAAATCCAGCCTTGAATAAACATCTATAGCCGACCAAGAACCCGAAACACAAATACGACATCCCTGAAGAAAAGATTTCTGCATTTTCACTGTAAACCGCTAAACTGAGAGAGTATTGTTACACATATGTTGATGTTTGATCATAATAATTCAAAATACCTGTAAAATAACATTTTCTCTAAAAACGATTAATGAAAAACCCTTTACATTAGGGTATTTTACTTTTCTTTGAAAGGTTTTTGTTGCTGACAGTCATTTGGATGTTTTTTACTGAGTGAGCAATGGCGCCAACTGCTGGTGATTCCATGATTATAGCCATTATTTTAGTAATTTTTCATACATTTGTATGTCATTTAAAAACAACTGAAAAATACTGTATAGATGATACAGACATTTTCTGTATAAAAAATGAGAGTTACTGTAATTTGACATTAATGCCATAATATTTAAATAACAGCCGAGTTGTTAGTTTTACAGATATTGGCCCTCATTTATCAATCTTGCGTAGAAACGGACGTATATGTTGGCGTAAGATAATGCTTACACTCCTCTCACCGCCTGATTTATGAAGCTGTGCGCACCTCTGAAATCCAGGTGTACGCAAAACCTGCCCTTGATAAATGCCGCGGCTGAAAACGATCGTCATTAGAATAACACGCCCCTATATATTCAAGTCTCTGCCTCCCCCACGCCCTCATTTTAAGCCATGGACACACGGAAGACGGCAAAGAAGCGAAACTTCTCTGATGTGGAGATTGAGACCATCACCAGGGAAGTGGAAAAAAACAAAATTGTTTTATTTGGGAGTTTAAAGAGTGTACGGTGGAAATCCAGTTTAAATAGCTGTTAGGATGAGAAATTACCTATCACAATTCATTATTTTACAGCACGTGTTTTGAAATAATTAGCATTTAATTTCGTATCACGTCACATGTATTGGGGTGTACAATAGTGATGATGATGTTGTTGTGAACTTCAGTTGTTTCTTGAAGAATAGACCAGGAGACGTCGGATCAAGACAGAAGTGATTCTTTTTAATGAGAACTCTCTGTGCTGCAGGTCGTCCGAAAACAGTCTGATTTAACAGTACAAAATAAGGCAATTTATCTACATTTTAGGGGGAGTCGTTATACAGCAAAGGAGGAGACATTCAAACAAAGGAATGCATATGCACTGTAAAAAAAGAAAAGTTGACATAACTTAAAATTGTAAGGCAACTTGCTGCACAGCTTTTTTGAGTTTACTCAAATTTTAAACAAAGTAGTTCACTTAACTCAATTAACTGAGTAAGGTCACATGTCTCCCAATTTAAGATGTTTTGTTCAGCTGATTAAGTTTTTTATTTTTATTTTTTTATTTTTATGTCACCATCATGGTGATGAGTGTTTTCTTTAGTTGGGCAGTTTGACGACTTTTTAATGTTTGGCAAGAAAAGATAATCAAATGCTGTCAGCTGCTCGATGATAAGAATATAATCATTGTGTAGTGGCTTAATTCACAGATTTTATGAGTTTAATATGAGCTATATACTATTAGCTTTTTAGGCCCCGAGCACCGATGGTGTGAGGACCCTATTGGAATTGAAAAGTTTATTATTATTATTATTATTATTATTATTATTATTATTATTCTCCCAAATGAATCGCTTTTTTGGGGGCCTAAACACGCTCGAAAACTCACAAAACTTTGCACACGCGTCCGAAGTGGCGAAAATTTACGTCTCTTATGGTATTCAGAATTAGGCGTGGCAAAATGGCTCGACAGCGCCACCTAACGTAGTGCCCCTCCCGCTACATTTCACGTGCAGCTTTGAAATTCGGTATACACATGTAACAGCCCAATACCTACAAAAAAGTCTCTTCGTGCAAAATCTGAAAACCAACAGGAAGTCAGATATTTTTAATTTTTTGTTGCAAAATGTGCCATATCCAGACGTACTTTAACGAACTCCTCCTAGAGATTTAATCAGATCAACATCATATTTGGTCAGTCTAATCTAAAGGCCTTTGCGACGTTAAATTGCGAAGATCTTGAGTTTTCCCTGAAGGGCGTGTCCATGGCGGCCTCGCAAAATCAGATGTTTCGCCATGAAAAAGGAAGTTGTTGTAACTCGGACATACAATGTCTGATCTGCCCCAAACTTCACATGTTTTATTAGAGTCCTTGCCTGAAAACATCAACATGCCAATATTCAGTGACAGTCATAGCGCCACCTGTGGGCAACAGGAAATGGCATGTTTTACGCTGTGATTAACTCCTCATTGAGATGCAACCAGATCAACATCATATTTGGTCAGTCTAATCTAAAGGCCTTGGTGATGTTATATTGTGAAGATCTTGAGTTTTCCCTGAAGGGCGTGTCCGTGGCGGCCTGTCAATGTCTGATGTTTCGCCATTACACAGGAAGCTGTTGTAAGTAAGGCATACAATGTCCGATCTGCCCCAAACTTCACATGTTTGATAAGAGTCCTGGCCTGAAGACATCTACATATAAGTTTCAGAATTAGGCGTGGCAAAATGGCTCCATAGCACCACCTACAACATTTCAACTAAGTGCCCCTCCCGCTACGTTTCACGTACAGGTATGAAATTCGGTAGACACATGTAACAGCCCAATACCTACAAAAAAGTCTCTTGGTACGAAATCTGAAAACCAACAGGAAGTGAGATATTTTGATTTTTCTTTACTAAATTGTTGCAAATTTTCCCATTTCCAGATGTTGTACTTTAATCAACTCCGCATAGAGATTTTATCAGATCAACATCATATTTGGTCAGTCTAATCTAAAGCCCTTTGCAACGTTAAATTGCGAAGATCTTGAGTTTTCACTGAAGGGCATGTCCGTGGCGGCCTCAGAAATTTCGTTGTTTCGCCATGACACAAGAAGCTGTTGTAAGTCAGGCATACAATGTCCGAACTGCCCCAAACTTCACATGTTTGATAAGAGTCCTGACCTAAACCCATCTACATGACAATATTCAATTAGTCATAGCGCCACCTGCTGGCAACAGGAAATGGCATGCTTTGCACTATAATTCACTCCCAGAAACACTTTTAAATATGCCATGAAATCCCAAAAATGCTAGAAACACAATAAATCTTGCAACACGTGGATACGTGCTACTGTATGTGATTTACGCCATTAAATAGGAAGTTGTTGTAACTCAGGTATACAATGTCCGATCTGCCTCAAACTTCACGTTTGATAATAGTCCTGACCTGAAGACTCTACATGGCAATATTCAGTTATAGTCGAAGCGCGACCTGCAGGCAGAAGGAAGTGTGGCACATTGAAGTGAGTTTGCCATATTTCTCCTATATTGACCCGCTTAAATGCATGTCGCTCACTATTCACTGTATTCCTGAGGCCACCGGGTGGCGGTGCATGTGCGAGGGCCCTTTCATTGCTGCTAGCAGCTTTAATTTTTAATTGTGATTCTAGAAAAGATCAAATATGGTTTTAATCAAAATAGTTGACTAAGGTTTAAAACCGATTGTATATTAAGTACTTTGACCTCCTATGAGATTTTCTCACACAGACATCAAGAATCAGCCTATAAATCTCAACAATGGTTACATGCTTCATACCGCAATGCATTCTGGGAGCCATGGATGAGTTTTGCATGATGCACCCAGAATGCATTGTTAACTTCTACTTCAGGATCTGCTCCATCTGAAGAACACAAGCAGACTTATGAAGGATATTTCTGCTGTGGAATTACAGTGGTAAGAATAGCGAAACTTCCGGATCATTCAGATCTTCACTTGATTTCACCTCCAGTTTCACGATCTGTCTCCTCCGAACTGTGGGACAAAATAATGTACAGTACAATCCATACTTCAGTTTAACTTCAATCAAATGAGTTCATAAGTAAAATGTCTTGCTCTGTTAGATGTAAATGAATATGATTTTCTTAAACTGTACTGGCAGTTAAACACTAACTAAATAATCATTTAAGGGCCTATCTTACACTCGACACAATGCGACGCCACCCAGATAGCAAGCCACCATCGAAACAACGTTAAATCAGTGTAGATGTGTCAATGTTAACGGCGTTGAATCAACATCACGTTTGCACCCGCATTCAATGTTGAATTTTTAAAAAAAATTCATCCAAAAATCAATGGTAATGGCACTGAATCAGTAACAATGGTATGTGAAACACTACAACTACAACTTGATGCCACACAGCCCGAAAATCAACTGAAGATAAAAGAAGACAATAAATCTCTCAAGATCTCAGCAGAAGTTCTTTTTGAGAATTAACAGAGGTTTAGATGTAGATGTTTTATTGAAAATGTTTGTGAGTGTTTGCGTTAGTTGGGCAGTTTGACTCTTGACTTTGCGTTTGTGATCTTTGTAACAGTGTTTACTAAAACATAATTTGTTGCAAAGAAACCCAGAAACAAAGACGATCAGGTGATATCATTTTCAGCATAATAAAATGGAATAATTTATTAATCTTACCCTTGACCAAAAGTGGTTATTTGTTATTAATAAATTATATTCATCAACAAAACTTTCTTGCCACAGATCTGACATTGTGAATTTTGATTTTGATTTTGACTTCAGGGTCATGCGTTGGTCATGTCTGGGTGCAGGTCCACCATCTGAACTGGATACGGCCCGGATGCAGTTGACTGCAGTAGACCTTGGGATAAAACAGAGAGACTAACATTAGCGTAGATGCCATCCTTTTTATGATGTAACGAGTTCATCAGGTGTTATGGGAAGTGTTCCCGGTTCCGGCTGACCTAGTTAATGCAGCCTAACAATCATTTAATTGAAAAAGTGTTTTATGTGTATGCCACAGTAAAGAGAGATGTTTTTAGTCTAGATTTAAACTGACAAGAGTGTGTCTGCTTCCCGAACAATGCTAGGAAGACTGTTCCAGAGTTTAGGTGCTAAATAGGAAAAGGATCGACCACCTGCAGTTGATTTTGATATTCTCTGTATTATCAACTAGCCAGAATTTTGAGACCGCAGTAGACATAATGGGGTTTAATATGTTAAGAGCACGCTCAAATACTGGGGAGCTAAACCATTTAGTGCTTTGTAAGTAATAAGCAAGATTTTAAAATGTATGCGATGTTTAATAGGGAGCCAGTGCAGTGTTGACAGAACTGGGCTAATATGGTCATACTTCCTGGTTCTAGTAAGAACTCGAGCTGCTGCGTTTTGGACCAGCTGGAGTTTGTTTATTAGGCAAGCAGTGCAAACACCCAGTAGAGCATTACAATAATCTAGCCTTGAGGTCATGAACGCATGAACTAACTGTTCAGCATTTTGCATTGAGAGCATGTGCCTTAATTTATATATATTTTTAAGATGGTAGAATGCAGTTTTACAGATGCTAGAAACGTGGCTTTCAAACGAAAGATTGGTATCAAAGAGCACACCCAGGTTCCTCACTGACGACGAGGACTTGACAGAGCAGCCATCAAATGTTAGACAGCATTCTAGGTTACTACTTTTTTTATTGAGTTGCAGGAAATTATCAGCTATGCATTCTGTTAATCTTGTGAATTGGAAAGTTTTGTCAGGGCATGAAGAAATATAGAGCTGAGTATCGTCAGCATAACAATGAAAACTAACGCCATGCTTCCTAATGATATCTACCAGTGGTAGCATGTACAGGGGGAAAAGCAACGGTCCTAGCACTGAGCCTTGCGGTACTCCATACTGAACTTGTGATCGGTGTGACATCTCTTCATTTACTGCTACAAACTGATAATGGTCAGATAAGTATGATTTAAACCATGCCAATACAATTCCACTAATGCCTACATAATTTTCGAGTCAATTCAAATGAATGTTGTGGTCGATAGTATTTAAAGCGCTAAGATCGAGTAACACTAATAGAGAGATACAACCACGATCGGATGATAAGAGTAAGCCATTTGTAACTCTGATGAGAGCAGTCTCAGGACTATGAGACGGTCTAAATCCTGACCGGAAATCCTCACAAATACCATTTCTTTCTAAAAAGGAGCATAATTGTGAGGACACTGCCTTTTCAAGTATTTTTGACAGACAGGGTAGATTTGAGATTGGCCTGTAATTGACTAATTCTGTAGGATCAAGTTGCGTTTTTTTAATAAGTGGTTTAATAATAGCTAACTTTAAAGTTTTCGGTACATATCCTAATAACAAAGATGAATTAATGATATTAAGAAGAGGATCTATGACCTCTGGTAGCATCTCTTTTAATAGCCTAGTTGGTATACGGTCAAGTATACATGTTGTTGATTTTGATGATTTTGATGTTTAGCCAATTCTTCATCTCCTATAGCAGTGAATGAGTGTAATTTTTCCCCAGTGACACTACAATGCTCTGTCTGATGTGATACTGTAGTAGACGGCTGCATGGTTAAAATTCTCTTCCTAATTTTTCTCAATCTTACATGTAAAGAAGTTCATAAAGTCATTACTACTGTGCTGTTTACAAACATCAGAAGTTGAAGCTTTATTTTGGGTTAATTTAGCCACTGTATCAAATAAATACCTAGGGTTGTGTTAGTTTTCTTCTAAGAGAGTCGAGAAATAAGCAGATCTAGCAGTTTTTACGGCCTTTCTGTATGCGATCATGCTCTCTTTCCACGAATTACGGAAAACCTCTAGTTTTGTTTTCTTCCTGCTGTGCTCCATTTTTCTGGCTGCTGTTTTAAGGGTACCACGGCGGTACCACGGTACCAGGGTCATTGTACCACGGCGTTGGATTATTTTCTTTAATCTTCTTCAAGCGCAGGGGAGAAATTGTGTCTAAAATTATTTGCTCGTTATTGGTTGTTATACTGACAAAATACATTTTAAAATCTTGCTAATTACTTACAAAGCACTAAATGGTTTAGCTCCCCAGTACTTGTGCGAGCTCTTAACGCATTAAACTCCATCTCTATGGCATATACATAAAACAGTATCAACTTATATTATTCAAATCAGTTAAATTATTGTTAGGCTGCATTAAGTAGGTCAGCCAAAAAGGCAGAACACAGGGCAAGAGTAAGACTAGAACAGACTAAGAACACTGTTGGCTCTGTAAAGAAGCTATCAGCTAGACAGCAGCATTTGCTAACAATAATCTGCACTCAGTGAGCTTGTGCATCAGTGTTTTATAGTGTTTGTGATTGACTACAGGTGTGGAAATTATTAGAGCAATGAAACATGGGAAATGTAGTCCAGGGTAACGTAACTGTGTGTGCAGTGAAAAAAGTCTTAATGGTGAACGGGTGACCTCTGGTGGTGAGTGGACGGAAATGACAGGCATAGGATATTTAACAGATCAACACTTATGCCTCAATATGAACACTGAACGCTCAACACTCTCCGAAAAAAAGGTACAGTGGAGGTACAATTTTGTTCCTTGGGGAACAAAATGTATAACTGTACCTTTTAAAGGTACACAATTGGTCCTAAGGGTACAGTTATACCATTGTTTTCCTCTACTTAGAGCAGGGAGAGGCAAGTTCGGTCCTAGTGAGTCGCGGTCCTGCAGAGTTTGGCTCCAAACATAAAAAGACTGACACTGCATGAAAAAAGTGTATCCGGACCAGTATACACTGCTGAAATTCTGAAGAATCCAGGAGTATACTGGCCGGATAGGTCAAATTCCATGGATCCGTAAATATCCATATACATCCGAAATGGTACCAAATCGGATGTATGTTGTGGCCGTATACTCCCATGCTACAGCCATTTGTTGCCATGGCAAATAATCCCATCAAGCTTTTCCCAGGAGACATTTTCACACCTCTAAACAGCTTTGCCTTCTATCCCCTATTGGTCCTTCATCTCAAACTGGATTGGTCGTTTTTTTAAAACCGCTCCCAAAACCCAGACTGCTATTGGAGGACAGGATGCATTGAAAACCCAGTAAAGTGATTTTATTGGTTACTTCTAAGGCTAAGGGTGGGCTAGGTTTTGTAGCATAGTGACTTGATTGGTTATAGGCCAGCTATGCAGATTTTGCTCATATATATGCAAAATCTATATATATATCCCCTCTCCCCCCCAAAAGAAAAATACACACAAAACAATTTGATAAAGTCTGAAATATTAATTAAAAAGGTATTAAAAAACATTCTTAAGAGCATTATAAACAAACAGTAAAACAATGGGGAAACAAATGTAACAAAATGTATTTAAAAGGGATGAAAATGTAAAGGAACAAATGTAAAAATATAAACAGTCCAAAGAACATTATAAACATACTTTAAAATGAATTGGTAAAGAAACAAAAAAAAAAAAAGTGAACAAAATGTATTTAAAAGGACAGAGATGTAAAGGAATAAAAAAAACAGTGTACATAAAAAGGAACATCTAAAAAAAGTAATAAATATACAAAGTACACAATATAAAATGAGAACAATAAATTTACAAGACAAAAAAAAAGTGTATATAAAATACCCATACATATTCCAAGTAAACAATATAACCAAGTAAAAAGAACAAAGAGCCTTATAAACATACATTAAAATGAATGGGGGAAAAGATAAGTGACACAAAATGTTTCTAAAGGAAGGCGACGTAAAAGGAACAACAATACAAAGCGTGGAGATCAAAAGCAACATGGACATCTAAAAAGGAACAAAGATACAAAGTGTACAATATAAAACGAGACAAAGAAATCTATACATTAAAAAAGTGTATATAAAATATATGTAAATATTCTATATATGGGAACCAATAAAAGTATAAGTATATAAACATAGGAATAAAGAAAATATAAAATGGAACAATTGAATATTAAAATTATAAATATAAAGGAATTGTGACCAACTCTAACACAATGTTGTTTGAGTTTTGCACATTTTGTCAAACTGGCATGATGGGCTGGTGAAGTGATGTGTAGTGTGGGTCAGCCATGTCTGGTTTGTAGTAGCTAGCCTAACCATCCACACTGGCCATCCATCAACAACAGCATCAGACATCAGGTCAATAGTTGCAGTCTTCCACAGGTTCTGTGTTGGTTTGTGCAACCCTGGACCTTGTCTCCAGCAACTGCAAAACATGACAGTAAATTAACCACTAAAACTCAGAGAGGAGTACAGTAACATTCTGGGGGGAAAACTGCTTAACCACTTTCTTAACTTACCTGTCTCTTTCTCTGACGGTTCTGTGTGATGTTCTTCATAGTGTTTCTTTTCTGGGCCTTTTCAGACTGAGCCAAAGAATACTTCCTCAGCAAAGTCTCACAAAATAAAATACATCTTGCAACCTGCCAAATAAATCATGAATAATATATAGTTAATGCCAATAAAATTAAGTAAAACAATTAAATTAAAATTTATTTGTATAGCGCTTTTCACAATACATATCGTTTCAAAGCAACTTCACAGAAAATGCATGCGTCTACATTACAGAAAAAACAGAGAACATTAAAATCCTTTTACACATTCAGGGTCAACATCTGTAAAAGTTCTTCAGGATCATGGATCCAAAACTTCTGGATCATGAGGGGGGAAGAAACATGCACACACACAAATGAATATTAATTTGTTTGATAAAACATTAATATTAATTATCAACTTACTGACATGGACTTGCAAAACATACTCACCAGGCCCATACAAAAACTTCACAGTAGAGCCAAAATCCTGGTTTTCCAAGGATGGTGGTTTCCTGTCCTCTCTGCTGAACGAGTGAACATGATCTCAGATTACTCATTCCAAAGCTCCTTTACATTTTATGACAAGCTTGAACTTTCTGACAGTAGGGATGGGCATTATGACCATATTATTCTACATACATGACAAATTTTATTTCACAATAACGATATCACAATATATTTATTTTATTTTGATAGATATTTTATTAAAATGCTACAGAATAATACTGCTTTAAAAGTCTTCACTGTATGATATTCTATGAATTAATATCAATGGATTCTTAAAGAAGCAGAAGGTCTTCTCTATTCTTTTGTTGTTTGATTAAAATTATGACAGACAGCAGTTTATTAATCTGCTGCCCCTTTAAAGCTACACTGTGTAACTTTTTTAGTCTATTCTTAGCTAAAAACACTTAGTTCTTTCAAAAATATATGTGCTCATTAATGTATATTTACTTCTTTCAAGTAATAAAGTATTCTCGTAAGTTTATAATATGCCATTGAAAATACATAAGGTAATGTGATCTAACGGTGGTCGCCATGTTGCCCCTCCATCTTGAAAGTACACAGCCAAAGAGGGACATACCCGTAAATTCAAGCTTCGCCTTTCGCATTTTAACCAGTTTTAATACTCGATGGCACTGTACAAAATTCCCTGCTTCGCGCATGTGCGCGTCAACTTGTTCAGACTTGTCTGGTGCATGTGCAGAGAGTTTTCATCTCAGCAGCTCCAGTAACAGAGTTATACAGAGTTTTCCTGGCTTGTTTATTCCTCAAAAGTCTGTTTTTCCTTGTGTGGTATTTCTGTGCGTTAATAACTCCGTAAGTAATAATAGTTATTGTCATTGTAGATGTGTTTCAGAGTGTGTCATCGCGTAATTCAGTTGATGTCACCTCAGAAGTATTTTTGTGTCAACATACAATAGCATAATGCTCACCTATTTGAATAATCATTCAGTTATTTTGTTATCAACAATGTTTATTCGTTTATAGAAAATATTTGCTTGTAATGTATGTTGATGGAAATATGTATCAGGTCTGATCGGCATATTAACAATTGTTATACAGAGCGCACTGCAGTGCTAACGTTAAAGCTGCGCACACACTTTTGTAACCCGACACCGCTTGTTAGCAGCAGCAGCTCCGCTCCTTTTAATGCAGCTGCATTTAGCGCCTATATATGGTACAATAAGCTCTGGTTTACGGTTACATTATACAAATGTAACTTATAAGTATAGTTATACAGTTCTTAACTGTGTATGTATATTTACCATCCTTATTTGTTCTCTCACAGAAACCTCATTTATGTACATATCCACGCAAACCTGTTTATGCCTTGCAATTGGATGACTGAATAAACATTACTATCATCAAAGTTCACTCTGGATTAGCTGCAGTTCTTTCTAGCCGAATAATTAGACCAGTTGAGTTCCAACCATCCCACTGTGCACAGAATATCCCACAGGCACCGTGTCGAATGTGGACGAGGTCGAACTGGAAGCCATGTTAATCTTGGACTAAATCGGCTACCGTAGGAGTTGAAACGAAATCGGAATTGAGAGGAACAGAAACTAAAATTCACTGGATGGTCCTATACCTTTTCACCACTAGATGGGGGAAAATATCACACAGTGTAGCTTTAAGAACGGATGCACAGAATGACACGCATCTGGGTTTCCCCACTTTAACTTGAACTGTTTAACTTACTTAAGACATAACTGACTGTTTAAATCAAGTGAATACCTCACATGACAGGGTTACTGAGATATTTGTGCGCATTTTACAGAAAGATAATTAATTTCGGGATTGCATGCTGTCTGAGAGAGGCTTATTTTAACACATGCATGTCCCACTCATTATTCTACATTCATGCATGTTTCTTTGTCAAAATGTCAAAAACTTTTAGTACAGTCAGTGCTGCGTTATATACTCTATATTCATATTCACATTCCGCGATATAAAAAGGTAATTTTAACGTTTAACTTTACTGCAAAATCGCTAACAATAGTCATAACTATGATCGTCATAACACCCTGCCCTATCTTAACAGTATTACAACACAACAAAACACAGAATATGTAAGTTAATCGCGATTAGCATGTGACTTTAATACACTAATGTTATATCTTGATGAGCAGTAGAAAAATATAAAGGGATTTAACGTTACGTTACCTTCTGCCGTCTGTTGTCCGCCATTGGTAACTTAGTCTGTTCGTATTCATGTTTTTTTGTTCTCAGTCGACATCCCACAATCAAAATGATGTAAACAGATGTGTTTTCAGATGTAAAATGATCCATGCAATGCCATTAATGGACCGACGAAGCAGTCCTGTTGCAGATTAGAACTAGAAGCCGCGCCTGCGTCCCCGCGAGCCGCGAGACACTCCAACGACAACGGGTGTATAATTCAAACTGAAGGCGCGCACTGTCATTGGCCAGATTTCTGGATGATGTTCAGATTGACCAATCATGCTCAAAAGAACACGGAAAGACAGCATAGCCTTGCAACCATAGAAAAAAAACTTGTTTTAAACTACATTTAGAAAATGTGTATATTTCTTTTTATTTGCTGTTATATTTAATTAATTGGTCAAATGGTGTTTTGTGGTGTGGGCAGAGGCTTGAAAGTTTCAACCTGGAGAATAGTGCAGAGTTGTACTCTTTAAAACCAATTATTGTTTGATATTTAGTTTGCTTTAAAGTTTATTATATTTGTATCCAGAATTACAGTTTGAATGTAAAATTACACCTAAACTGTAAAACAGAAAATTAAAGTAAAATATCTTAATTAGTATCTTAACAGTGTTTTCTATAAAACTTTTAATGTAAATTTCTGTGAAGTTTTTGAACTTTATTTGACTTAAGATTTTTTACTTTAATTTTACGGTTTTTGTTTGGCAGCCGTAGCTGCCAGTCATTTGACCGTTTTTGTAGGTTTTTATTTTTTACAGTGTAAATATAAAACGAATAAGATTTACTTTAAAATTACAAAGAATAATGTTAAATTGTTAGTATGGACATAAACCTTTAATACAATGAGCTAAATATTTTATTACAGATTATTTCTGTCATTTTACATACATTTGTATGTAATTTATGAAAACAGAAAAATAATACAGTGATATTCCTGTATAAAAAAATGAGAATTACTGTAATTTGTCATTAATGATATAATCCTTAAAATAACAGTCAAGTTGTTTATTTACAGATATTGTTTGTATATATACTGTATAAATAATACAGTGATTTTCATGTATAAAAAACAGAATTACTCTAATTTCTCATTAATGATAAAATAATGGTCAAGTTCTTAATTTACAGACATTGTTTGTAATTTTACATGAATTTGAATGTAATTTATGAAAACAGAAAAATACAGTATAAATAATAGGGTAATTTCCCTGCATAAAAAAATGAGAATTAGGCTACTGTAATTTGTCATTAATGATAAAATAATAGTCAAGTTGTTAATTTACAGATATTGTTTGTAATTTTACATGAATTTGAATGTTATTTATGAAAACAGAAAAATAATACAGTGATGTTCCTGTATAAAAAAATGAGAATTACTGTAATTTGTCATTAATGATATAAACTTTAAAATAACAGTCAAGTTGTTTATTTAGATATTGTTTGTAATTGTACATCGTTTTAAACAATTCAAAATTACAAGAAAATAATGTAAAAAACTGAAAAGGATTTTTTTTACAGTGTAACCTTATTGGTTGCACCTCCATTGTCACCACATCTATTGTGAGTGGTGGATTTCAAACCTCAAAACGCCCCTTTTTTGCATCTTGTTAAAGTTAAGAATCCTGGAGTGACACTTTTTGTTAATAGATGCAGAGCTGAAAGATTTACGTTGAGCAAGTGAATTCCTGCTCTTTTTTATTTTGAGCATATCAGTTTTTGGTGTTTTTTAAACAAACTTTTTTTATATTCCACATTTCATCTCCTTTTTATTTAATGTTATTATTGCCTGCAATTTGTAAAACTTTGCAAAAATTATTATCTTAATTAAATTATATTTAATTATCCTTTGTTAATTCCATTACATTTCTTTGTTTATTTCATTACATATTTAGATTTTTTTGTGAACGTATATGTTCAGACAGGGTTTTTATTTTGTACTGTTTTTAAAAAAAATATTTGATTAAGAGACTCTTTTCATGCAGTGGTTTTAAGGCCCTGACACACCATTCTGATGGTTTGGCCCAGACCCAGGCAACGTGAACCAACCCCACAGTCGGCTTTAGTCATTG
Source organism: Gobio occitaniae (assembly GCA_033150135.1). NCBI lineage: Eukaryota > Metazoa > Chordata > Actinopteri > Cypriniformes > Gobionidae > Gobio > Gobio occitaniae. The sequence continues at coordinate 157,201 of JARQWZ010001977.1, read as the reverse complement.
CTAGTACGGTTTAGTGTTTCAGGGCCTTAAGAATTTATTTTTCTGTACAAAAAGCTTGTTTGCTGTAGCCTACACTAGACCAGAGATAATTCTCAATCCTGAAGTCCTCCCTCTGAGAACAGCCAGCACTAGTGTCAGTCATTAACATATGAAAGGTCTTCTTCACACCTAACAGTCTTCAGTCCTAGCACACCCAGCAGGGTTTCAGCTGTATATGTCCGTGAAATTTCACGGATTCCTGTATACGTCTGCATACGTGAGGTTTCCGGGTTTTTCTGGAAATATACTGTTCCGTGTTACTCTGATCCGCTTTTTCCCACATACATCGGGTAAACATCAAATTACACAGGAGTATACCATGCCCGGATATTGCCGGATTTCAGTGTTTTCATGCAGTGTGAATTAACAGAGGTTTTGATGTTTAGATGTTTTAAATGTTTGGTCATAATTATGGTGATCAGTGTTTTCTTTAGTTGGGCAGTTTGACTCTTGACTTTTTATGTGAGTGTGTGGTTTTTATTACAGTGTTAACAAAACACATAATCTGTTCAAATCAATAGGGATTTTTTTTTGGACGCACAAATCAAATTATAATTTTTTTTGATGCACACAGATATCAAGAATCAGCATATGAATCTCAACAATGGTGACATACTTAATGCTGCAATGCATGCTGGGAGCCATGAGTTTTATACTATGGTGTAGGGTTGGAGCTAAACTCTGCAGGACATCAGCTCTCGAAGACCGAACTTGCACACCCCTGACTTAGAGGTACAAAAATTTACCCTTAAAGGTCCCACCCCAGTGACGACCACAATTTTGTACTCTTTTTTTTTTTTTGAGAGTGAATGGATTACAAACTCCTTGACAACGAAACGAATCCGAGAGTTGTCTCTCAAGCGAAGTATATTGATGTTCAACCAAAATACCTTAATCACACCCTGAACACCATCCAAATGACCAGCCTGAGGTCCCTGTCATACACCCAGTGCAATGCGACGTCAGGCGCGAAGAGAGTGTTTTTGCTAGTTTCTGTATCTATCTGTTTAATAGGGTTGGGTATGGTTTGGGTTTTTTTTCGATACCGGTGCCAAAATGGTGCCTGAACCGACAATTAAAAAAAAAAAAGAGCCACAAAATGAGGTGGATGAGATTAAAGAATGGCTTTTTATTTGTTTTTTTATTATTATTTTAATTGAACAATTTATTACAAGTTTAAAGTATACTTAAATATATAAATATAAATAAATACAAAACACAATTTACTTAACAAATTCACAGTAAAGCTAAAGCCACCTGACCCAACTACAAAAGGCCTAATTTAACTCTAAATAACAGCAGTCGTCTGTATTCTTGGTATGCTACAAACAGGCTTCAGGCTTCAGCTTTATTTTGCAGAAATATGACCATATTCTCTGGCTAAATATTTCAGAACGCATCGCCTTATTGTTTCCATGGTGACACATCATGCTTCTCACATGACACACAGTAGCCACAATAGCGCTGTATGACAGCTCAGCTGTATCAGGTTTATTTAGTTTTTTCTTTTTTATTCCAAATATTCACAAACTTGCTAACTATGTCATGAACTATCTGATATTTTGATTTTCAAATATGTGTGAGTGAATGTGTGTTAGTTGATCTATACTGCGCGATGGGCGGCGCCATGTTAGTTTGCGCCTCAGAGAATCGGATCTGTCAGATTTACATCACGTAAATTCATTCATGTCTCACGGACTACATGAAAGTAAGTGACCACTGAACTGGGAGAAGAATAGAGGAAACTATATAGTTAAGTATATTATAATGTGTATCTGGCCATATTGGCACAGGGTTTCGGTACCCAACCCTACTGTTTAATTAAGCCCATAAATATCACAGTCATCAGTAGATGAAACATTCAGATGAAATCTGTTACAGGTTTGCAGTCATCTTTTCTCTTGACGGTTCACAAACCATCCACAAACCATCCACTCTGAAATGTGCCGAACAAACATATTACCCCACACAGACGCGATCAGGCACTTCATGAAAATAACACTTTACTGCTATTTCCTAATGTTGATGTACTTATTGAATTATTTCCACAAGTTTCCACAGGAGTATCGCAAGGTTTGGTTATGGCGGGCCTGTTCACACATGACAGATGACGCAATCTTATTTTGGCCGTTCATGTTCAAAACGCTGCCGTCCCGAGGCTTAGAGTCTTAAAATTGCAAGAGTCAAAAGCTGTACGAAACCCATCTAGTGCTTGTTTACGTTTGGGAAACGGAGATGTGATTTGCGTTCAAACACAGCCGGAATGCAGAAATGCTTATTAGAGATTAGTTTTGTTAAGTATGGCACAATATTAACAGAACATTTAAATTATTTTCTTTATTTAATGGATGAGAGTGTACTGGTTGAGAGAATATCTGGAGCTGATCATTTATGTTTTTTTCATTTTCATTTTATATTTGTGTATTGTCTTCACATGTTAGGATTGATAAACACCAACATCTGCTGAGCAAGAAATCTGTACCGACAAGAGCGCATTGGTTGAGGCAGACACTTTGCATTTAGTGGCCAAATTCAAATTGGCTAAAGTAAATGAGACAGTTAAATCTCAATTTATCATTTTCTGTCATTTAAAATCAGCATATGCAAAGTTAATGTGACTGTCATTCTGACCACTCAAAATGACTGAAGTGTAGAGCTCCCTCTACAGGACAGGTGTCACATCTTTCCAGGTTACATTTAGTTTGTTTTTGTAGTTTTTAGCTCAGAACTAGAATCAACTAACAATGCAAAAGCATTCAAAGTGTAGCTAAATGACAAAAAACGTCAGTTTAAGACATAAGGATGAATAAGTTATTTGTATTATTGTCATTACCCCAAACTTACAAATCCTATTTTTGCAATGAAAACAGATTTGCAGAAAGTGACATTTACAGATGTCTCGATGACAGAGAGCAACTACTACCCAGCTAACAGAAACATGTTATTTCTGAATGTTCTCTGAACGTACAAAACATCCAGTTTTTTAAGTTTTAAAAGCGTTTTTGGTTATGTGAATGTAACCCCTTTTATATCTATGTTGTCTGTATACCACTGTGGATGTTTAACTAGCTAGATCATTTTGAACTCATTAAATAATAATAAATCTATATAATAAAATAATTTAAGTAGAAGTAACATTAAATAAGGGTGGAATCACTAAATGTATTATACTCCAATCAACTAAATTTAATTGAGCTAAGGTAACTAAATAAAATTGAGTAGATTCAACTAGATGTGTTTATTTAAATTTAAATAAAATCAATTGATTGCAACCACTTTCCTTTAAAAACATTTGAGTAAATTCAATTAATAATTTTTTCAGTGCATCCATCTAAACGTTTCAGCTAAAAAACTTCAGTAACACTTAACAATAAGGTTCATTTGTTAACATTAGTTAACATTTAATAATGAACTGCACTTTTAAAGCATTTATTGATCTTTGTTAATGTTAATTTCAACATTTATAATGCATTATTAAAATCTTGCTAACATTAGTTAATGCACTGTGAACTAACACGAACAAACTATTAACAGCTGTATTTTTATTAACTAACGTTAACAAAGATGAACTAATGCAACCTTATTGTAAAGTGTTACCAAAAGTTCCAACAAAAGATTATTAAAGGAAAAAAATAACTTTGAGCAAACATTTATACTATAACTGTGACTTTACACAGGACATCAAAAAGTAATCTGATTATGTTATAGTTTTCACATGATTTCATATAATTTTATTGACTGGTTTCTTAAATACACACAATATTTCTGTTATTACTGCATTATTATGTTTAATAAAGCATCTCTTCAGTTTAAAGCATAAACGCATGATGTCTACTCAAATGGACGTCTGAAAATCGCTTTGAAAAATATGTGTAAAGAAATCTTGTTTTTCATGCCCTGAGAGCAATAAAACACACAAGAAAAATGCATGAAAGGGTTAATGTTACTAGAAGAATGTTTGTTCATAACTTTGAGAGAACCTTGCCAGAACGTTCTGAGAAGGTTTTTAAATTACACCAGAAATGTCATATGAGATGATCAGTTCCTGATTCTGCTGCAGGTTGTATTAGAAACATCCGTCTTCTGATACCACATTCTCTGAAAGACATTTCCTCCAGAAAGCTTTTTCCACCACACTTTGGCTTCTCCTGTCAGCCCATTCTGCTTCAGCATCTGCTCTATCTGAAGAATACAGACCGTTATTACATAAGGCACACAGTCATCCATATACGTATATATTCAATGTTCAGAATATTGAACTAACCTTCGCTAAAATCTCTTTCTGCAGGTCCAGATCGTTCATATTTCGACTTGATTTCACCTCCAGTCTCACGGTCTGTCTCTTCATGTCTGTGAGAGAAACACACATGATGAAGTTCTCAGGCTAATGAATAAGTTAAAATAAGTGTTAATGACTAACAACGGTCAAAACATGCAGTAAATACATTTGATAATTATCATTTGTTCCTTAAACATGTGTTGGTAACACTTTCCAGGAAGGTTTCATTTGTTCAGATTGGTTCATCTGCACTAAAAATGAACAATTGTACAGCATTTATTAATATTAGTTGTTAATTTCTAACATTTAATTATAAGACCAACAATTGCATCTGTTAAAGCAGCACTAGGTAGGTTTTGCTCTCGGGGTCCCCCTACAGTTGGGAAACAGTATTGTCCTCTACTACTGTCGTAAACTCTGTCATCCTACATCAGGGGATGCATCGCACTTGCATTTGTTGACATGACAACTATGATAGCCCTGAACACTGCAGGAGGAGTTCACCTGTCTATGGAGTTCACATGCAGGTGTTCTGCTTGCGTCGCGTGTGAAATGTCTTCATCCCAGGTACAGTGGCATATGTTTCAGCATGTCATATGAATATAATTTCATGGGTCTTATTTTTTTTCAAACGCCAAATGATCGCGATGCTCACGTTTACAAGCCAGCGTCATCATAGTAGCCTAGTCTATTGGTTCCCGTTTTACAGAATCTATATGATACTTCAATTCAATGTTTTAGTGGTAGGTAATAACCATATATCGTCAATATTATAATATCAAGCTACCATAGATGAATCTGCAAATTTGAAAAATCGATTTGCATTATAGCTTGAGGCAAGACAAATAAACAAATATCACAGACATGTTAGGTATCCTAAAATATGATTGTGGCGAGGGGGGCGTGGTTTAGCGAAGTCTGTGACGGGAGAGAGAGTCAGAGGACGAGCGGCACGTAAGTGAATCAAGGCCAAATGAGAAACACCTGTCTCTTGTTTCAGTGATTGGCATGGGGAGACAGGATATAATCCACCCAGGAAACGGGACTGGAGAGAGAGTAGCTGGACAGACACACACTGGGACACGAGAGGAGAGAGCTGCAGAGAGGAACTGCCAGAAACAAACCGTTGACAAAGAGAGAGAACTTTATATTTGAGTTGTGCGATGTGCACGTTGTTTGTGATCTAAATAATCACGAAATAAAAGTGAGTTCGTGTCCCAGTAAGCCGACCCCTTGTCTTCTTCCTTGTCCCTTTACGAACTTTGTTACACTGGTGCCGAAACCCGGGAGGAAGAAGACAGAGCCGCCACCATGCAAACACCGTCAGCGACGCCATTTGTTGACGTCATACAGGTGCTCGCGGGCCTGCATCGGGAGCAACATCAGTCGATGCTGGAGATCCGGGAGGAGCAGGAGCGGCGTTTCCAGGCGCTCCTCCTGGCCCAGCAGCAGGACCGTGAGCTGTTCCGGAGCTGCATCGACCGGGAGGTTCCGGCTGGGGATACATCATCTGCCCTGGCCAAACCCACCCACATGCAACTCACAAAGATGGGGCCACAAGATGATCCGGAAGCGTTGCTGGACTTGTTTGAGCGCTCCGCGGAGGCATGTGGGTGGCAACAACTGAACAACATCGTCAGCGGTTCCGGTCGCTGACAGTAGGGGAGAACACCCAGCCCTTCGTGTTGGCCCAGCAGCTCCGGGACGCCTGCCGCAGATGGCTGATGTTTGGCCAGTCGACAGTCGACCAAGTCATCGATCAAGTGGCACTGGAGCAGTTTATTGCGCGGTTGCCCTGGAAGACCGCGCAATGGGTCCAGTGCCACCGGCCAGCGTCGCTGGACAAAGCCATCCAGCTGGCGGATGATCAAATGGTGGCATGCCCAGGGGTCGGCGAACCCCTGCCGGCGGCTTCTCTCTCTCTCCCCTCTTCTTCTGTTTCTTTTTCTTTTAGGCCGGTGCCCGCTCCCCGGACGAGGGGAGGGTTCCAGTCCCGAGGTCCGCCCCGAGGACGGGTCGAGGAACTCCAGGGCGGAGCATTGGGCTCGCGGGTGCCCTCTAGGGGCAGGGAGCCGGCCAGGTTCCCTCCAGCCTCTGGTCCCGTTTCCCCTTTCTCTCCACGCCAATCCCTTGATTCCCTTCCTGCCACTGGGGCGGCGAGGAAGTCTGGGCCGGCCCGTTGGTGGTGCGGGGACCCGGATCACTTTATAGATCGTTGCCCAGTGAGGGAGCAATGGGTCCCCAATGCGCCTCAGGCTGCCCCCGATCGAGCCGGGCTGTACCAAATACCAGTCAGTATTCAGGGGGGTACCTATCCGACTTTGGTGGATTCAGGGTGTAACCAGACCTCTATCCATCAAAGCCTGATACAGTCATTGGCATTGGATAATAGCCGCATGGTTAAGATACGGTGTGTGCACGGGGTGCACGGGGATGTGGTGAGTTATCCGCTGGTGACGGTTATAATTCAATTTCAGGGACAAAAGCATAGAGTGGAGGTAGCAGTTAACCCGCACCTCCGACATCCGCTAATTTTGGGTACGAATTGGCCAGCATTTGGTAGTTTATTGGGGTGTCTATGTGCGGATGTCTCTGGGGAAAAGAAGGGGCGGGGGGAGAAAGCGGCTGTGCAGGTTGGGGAGACTGAGTCGGGACCATCGGGTACTGTTGCAGAGGAACGGAGTGGTGTAGAGAGGCTGATCCTCACTGACCGTAATGATTTTCCTCTGGAGCAGTCCCAAGATGAGTCGCTGCAAAATGCGTTTGCCCAGGTCCGAGTGATCGACGGGCAGCTTCTCCATCCTGAGCAGCCACTCTCTTATCCTTATATTGCCATATTAAACCAAGATACAACCCAGTTGTTAGTACCAAAAAGCCGTCGGGAAATGCTTTTCCAGGCGGCTCATTCTAATCCTATGGCCGGTCATTTAGGTCAAGCGGCCACACTGAATCGTTTAATGGTCCGGTTTTTTTGGCCAGGCATTCACGAGAACGTGCGCAGATGGTGCGCCTCGTGTCGTGAATGTCAGCTGGTAAATCCACCGACCGTTTCAAAAGCGCCATTGCGCCCTCTTCCGCTTATGCAGGTCCCCTTCGAGAGAATTGGCATGGACCTCATCGGACCATTAGAGGGATCCGCACGGGGGCATCGTTTTGCATTGGTCCTGGTGGATTATGCAACACGATACCCCGAAGCAATTGCTCTCCGTACCATTTCTGCAAAGAGTGTTGCGGAGGCTTTGTTTAGTTTAATCTCCCGGGTGGGGATCCCGAAAGAGATCCTCACTGATCAAGGCACGGCGTTTATGTCACGTACATTACACAAACTTTATGGATTATTGGGCGTTAAATCGATCTGCACCACCATCTATCACCCACAGACGGATGGTTTAGTGGAACGTTTTAATCGCACTTTGAAGACAATGATCCGAAAGTTCGTACAGGAAGACGCCAAAAATTGGGATAAATGGTTGGAACCCCTGTTGTTCGCTGTACGTGAGGTCCCGCAAGCCTCCACTGGGTTTTCCCCGTTCGAGCTTCTCTATGGACGTCAGCCCCGTGGGGTGTTGGACATCCTCAGAGAGGCTTGGGAGGACGGACCATCGCAAGGCAAAAACAAAATTCAGTATGTCATGGACCTGAGAACAAAACTCCACACATTGGGGCGGCTCTCCATGGAGAATTTGTTACAGGCTCAAGACAAACAGAGCCGGCTATACAATAGGGGAACGAAACTGCATGAATTTTCACAGGGAGATAAAGTGCTTGTATTACTCCCAACTTCTAGCTCAAAATTGCTCGCCAAGTGGCAAGGGCCATTTGTGGTCACACGGCGAATAGGAGATCTCGATTATGAGGTGGTTCGATCGGATAGGAGTGGGGCACATCAAATATACCACCTTAACCTCCTTAAAAAATGGAGTGAGGCGTAGTCAGTGATGTTGGCAGCGGCCGTGAGCGGAGAGGAGGATCTCGGGCCAGAGGTGAGCACAAAAAGGTCATCCCTCGCCCTGGCTCCAGGGGGAGACCACTTCTCGCCGCTGCAGCTCACTGACATAGTCCAGTCGCAGGAACTTTTTGCGGATGTGTTCTCGCCCGTACCCGGTCGGACAAACCTCATTCAGCACCATATTGAGACAGAGCCGGGCGTGGTGGTTCGCAGTCGGCCTTATAGGTTACCAGAACACAAGAAAAAAGTGGTTCAAGAAGAATTAGAGGCGATGTTAGACATGGGAGTAATAGAAGAATCCTACAGTGATTGGGCCAGCCCAATAGTTTTAGTTCCTAAAACAGACGGCTCGGTACGGTTCTGTGTGGATTATCGCAAGGTAAACGCTGTGTCTAAATTCGACGCATATCCAATGCCAAGGGTTGACGAGTTGCTCGATCGGCTAGGCACGGCTCGGTTTTATTCGATGCTGGATTTAACAAAGGGATAATGGCAGATCCCCTTAACGCCTTTGTCTAAAGAAAAAACAGCCTTTACGACGCCGTTTGGATTACACCAATTTGTGACACTTCCGTTCGGGTTGTTCGGGGCACCAGCCACGTTTCAGCGCCTCATGGATAAGATTCTACGGCCGCATGCTGCATATGGCGCTGAAAGAACACGCCCAGAGACGACAGAGCGGGCTCTGTCAAGGGAAAGACACGGGGCTAGCCGAGTAGGGTAGCTGGTACCGTGGAAGAATACACATATGGGGTAGCCGTGAGGGGACCGCTACATATGGAACCCAGCCTACACACACGTTTCACAAGCATACAGGTGCAGGCCTGGCGTCAGACGGCCGCAACGTCTGGCACCGCAGGCGTGACAGAGGAGCTCGACAGGGTTAGCCGTTTCCGGGGAACACAACTGGAGACAATAGACGCACGTATCCGGCCCAGAGGTCGGGAGTGGCGTTGCAAGCCGACACTTAGAACGGGCACTTAGCGCTACTGGCCCCTGGGGGCGAGGATGCGGGAAGATACCGGCTCTACATGGAGGCTATAGAATCTAGCGAACGTGTTAGGTGTCGCCCAGCCCGCAGCTCTACATATATCTGTCAGCGAGGTGCCTTGAGCCAGTGCCCAGGAAGAAGCAACACTGCTTGTTGAGTGTGCTCGCAACCCGAACGGGCAAGGCACGTCTTGGGACTGGTAAGCCAAGACGATAGCATCCATTATCCAGTGGGCTAACCTCTGCTTGGAGACAGCCTTTCCCTTCTGCTGGCCTCCGTAACAGACGAAGAGTTGCTCTGAGGTCCGAAAGCTTTGAGTCCAGTCAACGTAAGCGCGAAGAGCGCGGACGGGACATAAAGCCTGGACTGGGTCTGCCTCCTCCGAAGGCAGCGCTTGCAGGTTCACTACCTGGTCCTGGAAGGGAGTGGTAGGAACCTTTGGCACGTATCCAGGCCGGGGTCTCAGGACAACGTGAGAGTTGGCCGGCCCGAATTCTAGGCACGATTCGTTGACCGAAAGTGCATGCAGGTCCCCTACCCTCTTGATGGAGGCAAATGCCGTTAGAAGCACTGTCTTCATTGACAGGTTTTTAAGCTCCACAGACTGCAAAGGCTCAAAGGGAGGGCTCTGAAGTGCTCTGAGCACTAGAGCCAAGTCCCAAGAGGGTAACGAGTTTGGACGAGGAGGATTTAGCCTCCTCGCACCTCTGAGGAACCTGACGATTAGGTCGTGCTTTCCCAAGGACTAACCTTCGACTGCGTCGTAATACGCCGCTATTGCTGCGACGAACACTTTGAGGGTGGAGGGAGACAACCTTCGCTCCAGCCCGTCTTGCAGGAAAGAAAGCACGACACTAACCATACACCTTCGGGGGTCTTCCCGGTGGGAAGAGCACCATTCAACGAACAGATTCCACTTCAAAGCGTAGAGGCGCCTCGTAGAGGGGGCTCTAGCAGAAGAGATGGTGTCCACCACTGCCTGTGGTAGACCACCTAGAACCTCTGCGTCCCGTCCAGGGACCAGACATGGAGTTTCCAGAGGTCTGGACGCGGGTGCCATAGAGTGCCCCGTCCCTGAGAAAGAAAGTCCCTCCTCAGGGGAATCGGCCAAGGAGGGGCTGTCGCGAGGAGAGTTAGTTCTGGGAACCAGGTCCGGTTGGGCCAGTAGGGCGCAACTAACAAGACCTGCTCCTCGTCCTCCCTGACCTTGCACAGGGTCTGTGCAAGAAGGCTCACTGGGGGAAACGCATATTTGTGCAGGTCCTGGGGCCAGCTGTGCGCCAGTGCATCCGTGCCGAGGGTGCCCCCGGTCAGGGAATAGTACCACTGGCAATGGGTCGAGTCCGGAGTGGCAAACAGGTCTACCTGTGCAGCTCCGAAGAGGTTCCATATCAGCTGGACCGCCTGGGGATGGAGTCGCCACTCTCCCGGAGGTGTGGGCTGCCGTGAGAGCTCGTCGGCTGTCCAGTTGAGCGCACCAGGGATGTGAATGGCACGAGGCGACCTCAAATGCTTCTGACTCCAAAGGAGGAGGTGGCGGGCGAGTTGGAACATGCAACAGGAGCGTAGACCACCCTGACGGTTGATGTACGCAACGGCCGCAGTGTTGTCCTTACGGACCAGTACATGCTTGCTACGTAGCGGCCCCTTGAGGCGGCGCAGTGCCAAGTGTACTGCTAACAACGCGAGGCAATTGATATGCCAATGCAATTGAGGTCCCGTCCACAGACCTGAAACTACATGCCCGTTGTACGTGGCCCCCCAGCCCGTGGAGGAGGCATCCATGAAGAGCACAGCATGCCTGGACACTTGTTCTAAGGGCACCCCGGCCTGGAGAAACGAAGCGTTGGACCACGGGCTGAAAGTTTGGCGGCAGTAAGGAGTCACTGGGACCCGGTACTGACTGCTCTGCCACGCCCACCTCGGGTCTCGGCCATGAAGCAAGTGTTGAAGCGGTCTCATATGAAGCAATCCGAGCGGCGTTACCGCGGCTGCAGATGCCATATGCCCCAGGAGCCTTTGAAATAATTTCAGTGGGACCGCTGTCCTGCCTTTGAACGAATTCAAGCAGTTCAACACCGACCGGACCCGCTCTTCCGTGAGGCGCGCAGTCTGGCTGACCGAATCCAGGTCCATACCGAGATAAGAGATCCTCTGTGTGGGACAGAGTTTGCTCTTCTCTCGGTTGACCCGAAGGCTCAACAGGCTGAGGTGACTGAGCACCATGTCCCTGTGTTCGCACAACTGCTCCCGAGACTGGGCGAGTATGAGCCAGTCGTCGAGATAGTTGAGGATGTGAACGCTGCGTTCTCTGAGCGGAACAATGGCTGCCTCTGCGACTTTCGTGAAGACGCGAGGCGACAGGGACAGCCCGAAGGGCAGGACTTTGTACTGATATGCCTACCCCTCGAACGCAAAGCATAGGAATGGTCTGTGTCGAGGAAGGATAGAGACATGAAAGCACGCATCCTTCAAGTCGATCGCTGCGAACCAATCTTGGGGACGGATGCATTCGAAAAATGCGCTTCTGCGTTAGCATCCGGAACGGGAGCGTGTGCAGGGCCCGATTCAGGATACGCAGGTCCAAGATTGGCCGTAACCCACCCCCTTTCTTGGGTTCAATGAAGTAGGGGCTGTAGAACCCCGCCTTCATATCGGCTGGAGGAACCGGCTCGACCGCGTCCTTCGCCAGTAGGACATCGATCTCTGACCGCAAGACCTGAGCATCGCTGCTTCGCACGGAGGTGAAGAGGATGCCCTTGTACTTGGGAGGCCAGTGAGTGAACTGAATCGCGTAGCCGAGTCTGATGGTACTGATGAGCCAGCAAGACGGCCTGGGGGCTGAAGCCAAGCCACCAGAGACCGCACAAGCGGGACTAATGGCACCACAGACGTACCCGGGGTGGGGCAGCAAGGCGGAATAGACAGACCCAACTCGGGAGGCCCGGAGGCGGCCCGGAGTGTTGTCTGAGTATTCCAGGGTGGGGCAGAGTGTGGGTGAGAAGGCCCGGGGGCGTTCTCGGTGCCCACACTGCTGCCCCCTGGCAAAGGGAGGGGAGTAAGGAAGTGACAAGGCCCGGGGGCGTCACACACTGCCAACCTGGCCCTGTTGGGGCCCAGGGAGAGAGGAAACTGCTCTGAAAATGTCCGGAGAGCCAGCGGCAGAGTATTGACACCAGTCAGGGCCCCCCTGTCCTCCTCCGGGGGGGGTGAGGGAGAGGTGCGGACACCAACTCCCTCGGAGCAGCTCCTGTTCTCCCTGGGTTGCCCATCTCAGGGCTGCTTGCCCTTACGCTTGCTTGTAGACTAGCAAGCCCTGAGCAGGTTGGGCGCCTCCCTTACGTCCGGCACTCTGCTTCCCAGATGGAGGCTGCTGCCTGGGTTTCGCAGGGGCGGAGGCGGACGCAGGGGGGGCGCCCTCGGCAACAAGCAGGCAGAGGCGCTGCGAATTAGGATTTTTTTTTTTTTTAAACCACCTCTGTCTGCTTCTAGGCCATCGAGAACTGCTGGTTAAAGTACTCGACGGCGTCGCCGAAGAGGCCAGCCTGACAGACAGGGGCGTTAAGGAACCGAACTTAGTCGGACTCACGCATATCTGCCAGGTTTAGCCCCAGGTTCCTGGACCACTAGTGTGGACATCGCCTGACCCAGGGAGCGTGCAGTGACTTCCGTCGCCCAGAGAGCGAGGTCCACCGCCGCACACAGTTCCTGCATAACCCCTGGGTCGGGACTACCCTCGTACATGCAGGACAGAGGGTAGTGAGAGAGGGAAAAATTTATACAGATTTCGGCCCTTTTGGTGTTCCATATTTTGACACCAAATAGTACCATGCTGCTAATTTTTCCAATGCCCATCCGGGAAAAAAGGCACGGGGGTAGGCAAGGCGATTTAAGCGTTGCACTACGCCTCAGCCACCCGGGAAAGCATGGCTGTCAACTCTGAATATGATTCAGCAAGAGCACACACCATTTTAGTGGGAAACTCAGCATCATCATTTCCAGTGCATAACAGCCCTCTCTCCGATGCAGCAATTGACATCTGTCCTCTACCAGAGCCCCAAATGAAACACTAGGTCTCCTTGTTTTAAAAGGACCAGCAATCCCATCTGTAAGCTACCAGCCGGCATGTGAAACAGTGAACGTGGCCGTCAAACTCGACGGCACACGGTGTGCCGAACGCTCAAGCCCTATGAAAAGGCAAGACGAACACCGCACCGACGTGGTCATGTTCTCATGAGAGAACATGAACCACCCACTAACAAAGTCTCAGCATGCTCATGATGCGATAGAGGAGTGGGGGCCCGAAGAGATGTACCCGGCGGGGATGCCCCACTGTAATCCTCAGGTCACCAAGGTTTATTAGCTACAGTAGTCCTTTTCTGGCGCACCAGAAAAGAAACTACATCAGGGAATAAGGAAAGGGACTCAACCCCATTTGAGGTTTCATTGTCTGGACCGCGCATCTAGAGAGTGCCGAGTGATGCGCTGGGTTGCCGGGGCAACCCCCGCTGTCAGCTGGCGCTTGACGGCACACGGCGCGCTGAACGCTCAAGCCATTATGAGAAAGGTGAGACGAACAACGCGCCGACGTGACCATGCTCTCCTGGGGAGAGCATGCGAACTTCAGGGAGAACAACTAGTCTGTGAGTACTGTTTACATTTTCTTAAGTGATCTGTAGTTCAGCTGTTAGTCAGAACGTTGTCTGTGTGCTGTAGTTGGTTGTCTGTTTGCTGAAAGTTTGTTAGTCACGTGACCTCACGCGAACGGGTTTCACTGGGCGTGGCCGCGAGCCAGCGTGGTATAAGAGCTGTGTTGTTTACAATTGAAGATAGAGAGAAGCAATCGAACTTCAGGGAGAACAACTAGTCTGTGAGTACTGTTTACATTTTCTTAAGTGATCTGTAGTTCAGCTGTTAGTCAAAACGTTGTCTGTGTGCTGTAGTTGGTTGTCTGTTTGCTGAAAGTTTGTTAGTCACGTGACCTCACGCGAACGCGTTTCACTGAGCCTGGCCGCGAGCCAGCGTGGTATAAGAGCTGTGTTGTTTACAATTGAAGATAGAGAGTAGCAATCAAACTTCAGGGAGAACAACTGGGTCAATATATAATTGAGGGAGTTTTCATGTCCATGAGATTTATCTCGCAAACATGCTTATTAAAATAAATTTTTAAAAGTCTTCAGTGTTCTTCATGATCTTGTCTTTACAAATTCCATAGTTAATTATTATGGAAATAATCATTTATTTATAAAAATTTACTAGATATCCCTAAAATGTCAACTAAATAACCGTCCGAAATGAATTACAACCACAATCTCATTACCTAAAAAAACATTTAAAAAACTTATTCAAAAACAGTTTTAATTATATTATTTACATTAAGTTGAGGTAATTGTGAACAATGTGTCTTTTTGGGCAATATGTCACATTTTCAATAGAAATTGACAAATTAATATGTGTCCGAGAAGTCGCTGTCATCTAAGTTACCCATAGCAAATACACCCCTCAAGGAAGAGTGTGTTTTCCAAATCACATGACCTGCTCCACATGATGTAATTTCCTCCTGAAGAGAAAACTAGCAAGACTCCAAGGTATGTTCTCCCTCCACATTTTCAGTTATTTCACCTAAAGTAGTGCTTGGGGCAAATGTGTACTTATCATATGTCAACAATGTTACTACAATGAATTCATAAATAACTTTGAATTTCAATTTTACTCAGTTGTACATATAATATTTAGAAGAACCTCTCCGTAAAATGCCATGTGGTGTCTGGTGCTAGGCAACCATTTTGATTTTATCCCTAGAAACAGCAAAAATGTCAACTAGGTTACCAGTCACCTATGTTACTCTGCAAAGGTAACTTAGTTGACCAAGAGTAACATAGTTGACATTCATGACATGTTCTTATAGTTTTCAGGAGTTAATTTAATATTCTAATTGTACAGTAACTATAAAATACTTTGCAATAAATATTATAAAAGTAAACTTGTTTTCAGGCAAATGCCACGATTATCTGCTGCAGAAAAGCAGCGCCGTTACCATGCACGGCGAGATGCTGATCCTGCAAAAAGGGAGGCATACTTGGCAAAAGGCCGGCAGAAATGGAGAGAAAAGAGGGAGCAAGGTGCATACTATAAGCCCATATCTGAACAGAGAGAGAGGGAAAAACGTGCAAAGAGAAAGGCCTGGAGAAGAGCCCAGGAACAGAGCAGACGCAGAAAGAAACAGGCTTCTGCTATTGTTACCCCCCCACTGAGTCCTGACAGCGAGGAACAACCAGTTCCACAACCAGGAAGGTTAGAAGGTTATGTAGAAAGAACCTCAAACAGAACTACAGGGAGTGCAGAATTATTAGGTACGTTGATTTTCTGATCATATTTTTTTTCCAGGCACATTTGACCAATTCCAAACCACAGTAATCCTAATAACTACTATTGATTTAGTATTTAATAATGTATAAGTGATATATAATTGTTCATGAAGGCTGGAAATGAAAATCACCTTATATTCAGGTGTGCAGAATTATTAGGCATGTTTTCTTTTACAGATAAATTGAGCCAAAAAAGAGATTTAACTCAGACTGAAAAGTCAAAAAGTATTAAATGCCCATGAGAAGGATGCAATACTAATGCAATACTAGACATTGCAGTTAAGGCATGACCATTGGACAGTGAAATGCTCGTTGGGTCAGCAGGATCTGACAAAAACAGGTGGTGAAGAAAAGACACCTGTTAACTGCAAAAGAATTAAGAATTAAGGTGAAGAATTAAGGGTGAAACCATCAGGAACCCTTTAGTCTCCAGCGCCACCATTTTCCAAAGCTGCAACCTACCTGGAGTCTCCAGAAGTGCAAGGTGTCAGGATCTCAGAGACTTCAGTTAGGTAAAGAATCCTAAAAAATGACCCCCACTAGATAAGAATCACAAGCTGAAGTGTTGTAAAATACATGAAGAAGGTTTTTTTATAGGCTTTATGGACAGATAGGTTGAGAGTGACTCTTGAAGGACCAGCACCACATCCTCTAGTACCACTGTTTGAAGAATTCATCTTCCAGAATCTGGCAGTACGTTTTGGGAGTTCATTTTAGTCCATCCTGAAGTCCGTTTTGCAGAGATTGACTAAAAATGAACTCCTGACACCTTGCACTTCTGGAGACTCCAGGTAGGTTGCAGCTTTGGAAAATGGTGGCGCTGGAGACTAAAGGGTTCCTGATGGTTTCACCCTTAATTCTTCACCTTAATTCTTAATTCTTTTGCAGTTAACAGGTGTCTTTTCTTCACCACCTGTTTTTGTCAGATCCTGCTGACCCAACGAGCATTTCACTGTCCAATGGTCATGCCTTAACTGCAATGTCTAGTATTGCATTAGTATTGCATCCTTCTCATGGGCATTTAATACTTTTTGACTTTTCAGTCTGAGTTAAATCTCTTTTTTGGCTCAATTTATCTGTAAAAGAAAACATGCCTAATAATTCTGCACACCTGAATATAAGGTGATTTTCATTTCCAGCCTTCATGAACAATTATATATCACTTATACATTATTAAATACTAAATCAATAGTAGTTATTAGGATTACTGTGGTTTGGAATTGGTCAAATGTGCCTGGAAAAAAAATATGATCAGAAAATCAACGTGCGGGGGGTCACGTGATGCAGCCGAACTAGAAGGACGCGTTCCTGGATGCTCTCCGAGTCTTTATTCTTAAAACACTCTTAACCCTTCAAAAAAAGAAAGACTATTCTTTTACTCTGATTGCTCTACCGCGTAATGGCTCTGAGATCTAGAAATAAGCAAACTAACTCGACGAGTGCACATACTTCTCCGCGCGAGAAGGAAGACCAACAACAAGAAGCTAGCATTGGCAAGATGGCGCACGGACAAGCACAGCCTACTGGGGACTCTCTTATACTTCAAGAGATACGAAGTGGGAACCTGGCCCTTTCCAACAAGCTGGATACCAAAACAGCAGAGATTAACGAATCCATATCGGGGTTAAAGTCTATGCTTGATAATCTGACATCACGCGTCACTGAAGCGGAAGATCGCATCGGGGCAGCGGAGGATCAGGTCGCCGAACTAGATTCGCGAGTGATCAAGTTGACTAAGGACAATGAATATTTGATGGAGAAAGTTGAGTCACTTGAGAACTACAGCAGACGCAATAATATCCGCGTTCTTAACGTGCGTGAAGGCTGTGAGGGTAGTGACCCGGTCACTTTTTTCGCCAATTGGCTTCCGACGATATTGGGTCAAGAACACTTTCCCGAACCGCTAATAATAGAGCGAGCACATCGAACGCTCGCGCCAAGACCACCTGCGGAGGGAAGACCCAGAGCTGTGTTGATACGCCTACTGAAATACCAAGATCGAGAGAAGATACTCCGTACGGCAGCAAAATTATCTAGGGAAAGCAACGGCCCCATATTGTATGAGAACTCGCCGGTGATGTTTTTTCCCGATCTAAGTGCCAACTTGATGAAGCGCCGAAAGGAATATGATCGGGTAAAGAAAGAGCTGAAGTCCAAAGGTATTCAGTTTGCGTTGCTTTATCCTGCTATCCTGAGGGTAACGCTCTCAGATGGGAAAAAGAAAACATTTAAAACGCCAACGGAAGCGGCAGCGTTTGTGAGAGAGAACACTTGAAAACTGAAGAGAAGAGCTAACAAGTGACCTGATGCACCTTCTTAACCTTAGCCATTGTGCAAACTGTAAGACACCACAATTTTATGACATTGTTCTATGTTAACTTTCTTGAAGGGTTACCTTATTATAGTCAGTTCTACGTTAGAGTGTTTTATACAATATTCTATATTATATAGCGGAGAGCCCCTGGGGGGCAGAAGACTTCGGATTAGTTGTTCACGGATACAAGACCTTTATAGATGAAGGGAGGTGTGCCACATTTTTTGAAGATGGCACTAGGGGGTTCTATAGTTCGTTTTTGGGGTAGTTTTCTTTTTTGTTTGGGTGCTCCATTTTTTTGTTGCTTACAAGCTTACATTTTCTCTGCTTATGGTAATATTGTGAGAGGTCGAATAAAGGTCATAAATAGAAAAGAACATAATGGATAGAGTATTGAAATTTGTCAGTTTTAATGTGAAAGGATTGAATGGGCCGATTAAAAGAAAAAGGGTTTTGACATATCTTAAAAAGTTAAAAGTAGATTTAGTTTTCCTACAAGAAACTCACCTCACTGAGCAGGAACATAAAAAATTAAAGAGAGAATGGGTGGGGCAGGTAGTGTCATCTTCATTCAATTCAAGAGCCAGAGGAGTAGCCATTTTAATAAATAAAAATACACCTTTGGAAATACTTGATACTGATATTGACTCCACAGGACGCTATGTTTTTGTTAATTGTAGAATATTCTCAGAACAATGGTCACTCCTAAATTTATATGCACCTAATTATGATGATGAATTATTCATGCAAAATATGTTTCTAAAGGCTGCGGGGGGACAACAAAACATACTTATAGGAGGGGACTTCAACTTTTGCTTAGATCCTATAATGGACAAATCAACAAAGGCCATCTCAAACTCAAAAGCAGCCAAGACCACTCAAACATTTATGAAAGATCTAAATTTAATAGACATTTGGAGGCGGATGCACCCTCAGACCCGGGATTATTCCTTTTATTCTTGCCCTCATAAATCTCATACTAGAATCGATTTATTCTTAATATCCGCCCAATTATTCCATAGAGTATTAGACTCTGAATATTTATCAAGAACGTTATCAGATCATTCACCACTGACTTTGTCCATTTTGTTTACAGATAAACCCAAAACACCATATAGGTGGCGCCTTAATCCCACTCTCCTTCAAAGAACTGATTTTTGCACATTCATAAGAGACCAGATTAAATTGTTTTGTGAAATAAACTGTGCTTCCTCCCCTGATAGCTTTATTTTATGGGATACGTTGAAAGCCTATCTAAGAGGGCAAATAATCTCCTTTACAAAAGGTCTGAAAAAGAAACACACAGAAGATATTGACAAATTAGAAAAAGAAATCTTACTCCTAGAAAAAGATTATCAAAGAAATGGTTCTTCTGACACATATCAATCCTTAGTTCAGAAAAAACTCCAATACAACACATTAGACACTTACAAAATTGAAAGAGCCATTTTAAGAACTAGACAGAGGTATTATGAATTGGGAGAGAAAGCACATAAAGTATTATCCTGGCAACTGATAGCAGAGGAAAACGCTAGAAATATTAATGCTATTCAAACTGAAACAGGATCGATCTCGTATAGTCCAACAGAAATTAATGATACATTTAAACACTTTTATTCAAATTTGTACAAGTCAGAGTTACCTAAAGATTTGACCTATATAGACAATTTTCTATCTAGAATCGAACTACAAAAAATTAGTGAAGAAGATAAAATAAATTTGGACCTCCCCTTCACGCAGGTAGAAATAATAAAAGCCCTCAATTCACTTCAATCCAATAAATCCCCAGGAGAAGATGGTTTCCCACCTGAACTCTATAAGGAATTTAAAGATTTACTCACCCCACTGATTATGGATGTAATAAACCTTTCATCTAAGACACATAGGCTTCCAGAATCCTTCACGACCGCTATAATTACAGTTATATTAAAAAAAGATAAAGATCCACTAAAATGTGCCTCTTATAGGCCTATTTCATTATTGAACTCAGATTATAAATTGATCTCTAAAGTGTTAGCAAATAGGCTTAGCCTGGTATTACCAAAAATAATTAATCCAGATCAGAGCGGCTTCATCCAAAAACGACTATCTGCCAATAATTTAAGTAGATTTTTCAATATAATTCATTTAGCAAAATCAAGGCCAGACCACACAATAGCGGTGGCGCTAGACGCGGAAAAAGCCTTTGATAGGTTGGAATGGCCCTACTTATTTAAGGTATTATCTCAATTTGGTTTTGGACATATATTTATCAACTGGGTGAGAACCTTATATTATAACCCCAAGGCAAAGATTACTACTAATGGACAAATTTCATCCCCATATTTGTTACATAGGTCCAGTAGACAGGGATGCCCGCTGTCCCCGAGTCTGTTTACCTTAGCCATTGAACCTTGGGCGGAAGCAATTAGAAGGGACCCTGATATAAAGGGCTTTAAGGTTGGACAGATAACCCATAAAGTTAACTTATTTGCTGACGATGTTCTTTTATATTTAACAGACCCTTCTCATTCTCTCACTCGACTACAGGATTTATTAGATACCTATAGTACTGTTTCAGGATACAAAGTAAACTATGACAAAAGTGAAATAATCCCCTTAACAACATTTAATTATCATGCGTATCAAGGTACATCCGCATTCAAATGGGCCCCAACTGGAATAAAATATCTTGGTATAGTTGTGGATAATAACTTAAAAAATCTTTATAGATTGAATTATTGTCCAATACTCAAAAAAATTGAGGAGGATCTCCGTAGATGGATTGGTCTCCCCATCACTTTGATCGGGAGAATTAATTGCATTAAAATGAACATCCTACCAAGATTGCAGTATCTTTTTCAATCATTACCTATTCCATTACCCCAAAACTTTTTCAAAACTCTTAATAAAAATATTAGACAGTTCATTTGGAACAACAAGGTACCAAGGATATCTTTGGAGAAATTAACATGGAACTATCAGTCTGGGGGACTACAATTACCCAATTTTAGAAAATATTATTTTGCTGCCCAAATGAGATTTCTTTGGTCTATATCTGAGAAAGACACAATTCCATCCTGGGTTTATATCGCATTCCACTCCCTGAAAAATAACTCCTTTAGCGAATTTGTGTACAAATATAACTACCGAATTTTATCAAGAAAAACTGATAACCCAATTCTGTTACACCTTATTAAACTTTGGTATGATGTACATAAGACCATCGGCAAGGAGATAAGACTGTCACCAAAGTCACCTTTAAATCAAAACGAGTTTATCCCGATGACTGTAAATAACAAGATCCTGGAGGCATGGCATCACAGTGGAATCCATACATTGGAGGACTGTTATGAAGATGGACATTTCATGTCCTTTGAACAATTAAAGAGGAAATATAACCTGCCCAGCAATACTTTCTTTTGCTATCTTCAACTGCGATCCTTTTTGAGGAGCACTTTGAACAACAGCATGACTCTGCCCAAGCTCACGGAAATGGAGAAATTGATGCAAGAAAGTGGACCATCTAAACTTATTTCTGGAGTGTACTCTTTGTTGATATCTGAATGTCCTAAACCTGATTTGTATAGGTCTAAAGAAAAATGGGAATCAGACTTAAAAACCACAATTGAAGAACAGCTTTGGTCAGAGTTGTGTAAAGACAGTTTATCTGCCACTATTAATGCACGGTATAGACTTATCCATTATAATTTCCTTCATCAATTGTATTTAACT
Organism: Gobio occitaniae; assembly: GCA_033150135.1. NCBI lineage: Eukaryota > Metazoa > Chordata > Actinopteri > Cypriniformes > Gobionidae > Gobio > Gobio occitaniae. Next base: position 135,547 of record JARQWZ010001977.1, on the reverse strand, counting down.
CCGGAGAAGATTCATAAGTTCAAATCTGAGCTATCTGATGCATGCTTCCGCTGTTCAATAGAGGTGGGCTCCTTCCTACACTGTACTTGGTTGTGTGTAAAAGTAAGAGATTTCTGGATTGACTTTTGTAGTGTCTTGACTAAGATTACACAAATTTCATTACCGGTTGACCCAGAATTTTGTTTGCTGGGGAACTTCATGAAAATTGATAAGATATTAAACAAGTATCAGAAACATTTTCTGGAGATAGCTCTGGCAGTGGCTAGAAAATGCATTGCTGTCACATGGAAATCTGATTCCCCTCCATCTATAACTAAGTGGTATTTAGAAATGAATAGATGTGTGCCTCTAGAAAAAATAACATATAGCCTTAGAAAAGGATACAAGACCTTCATTAAAATATGGCAACCCTACCTGGATTATGTGGATAATGTGAGGTTAGAATGTGACTGACCTCGAAGGCATTTCTACATTACATATTTTATATAGAATATTGGAGCACCCTTTTGGGGAGGGGGGAGGGGGGATTTATTTATTTATTTTCTACTTGTTCTTCTGTTTTTTGTTTTGTTTTTGTAAACTGAAAAACTGAAAATAAAGTATTCCAAAAAGAAAATCAACGTGCCTAATAATTCTGCACTCCCCGTATGTAGGCAGGCTATGTAGAAAGTACCTTAAACAGAACAATGTCTCATGAAAAAGTACTTGTTAGATTATAATGTTAGATTAAAATGCAAAATTACATGGTGGTATGGTGACAATTCATTTCAAATGCTTTAAGTGACACCTGCAATGTTAAAAAATAATTAAAAAATGTCTTCATGTAATTTCAGACAGAGAATACAAGGAAGAAGGACTAGAAGAAGACGGTACCAGAAACTATACATTGAGAATCACAAACTCAAGGAAAAGCTTAAAGCTCAAACAAAAACATCAGACAAATACCGTAAGCGTTATGAACGGCTACTGTGCAGTGTCGACTCTCCTAGGATAAGAAAAAAAAGGATAGTCGGAACAAGTCCAGTCAGTAATGATGTGCGGAGAACTCTGGTCTATCATCATGCACTTGTGAAAAGCCTCAAAAAAAATTTCAGTGTGCAGCAAAAGAAAAGACCAGGAACCTAATCGCCAGAATCGTATCTGGAAAAATATTGAAAAAATACAGGTTCCAGAAAATCATTCATGACACACTGGGTGTCTCAGCCAAACGATTCTGCAAGAATGTGAACACAAATGGGGACGAAATAGCCTGTTTTGCCAGGAAGAAATACATATCCACACACTCAAAACTGCAAGACTAGGTTGTTGCCTTTTACACCAGGGATGACGTAAGTCGTTCAACAGCAGGTAAAAAGCAGACCGTAACAAAGGGAAAAGTAAAAAAACAGAAGCGATTTATGACTGACACCATGAAAAACCTCCATAGGAAATTCCTGCTGGAAAACGTCTCTAGCAAACTTTCCTATACACTTCTGCCGAATGCGCCCATACTGGGTAGTCCATCCAACCATTGCAGACAGAGATACGTGTCTATGTAAGGTGCATGAAAACTTGGAATTTATCGTGGAGAAATTTCATGGACTTAAACTTCTGCAGAGAACAGAGTTGGAATCTCTTGCTGAGGAAACTTACTGTAATCCAACATTTAAGCCATGCATGTATGCGGAATGCAAGAACTGCAAACTACAAGACCTCAAGATTCAGTCTGGCTATGATGGTCAAACCCAAGTTTCTTGTGTGCAGTGGACGACTGAAACTGTCCTCAGAGAGAAGAAAAGTGGTGACAGCAAAGAAAAGTTGCCTGTGAATATCACCGTGAAGAGGGAAATGGAGAGTTCTTTGGAGAACCTGATTGAGACTTTCCAGAAACAGCTCAAAAAGTTCAAAAGGCACTTGTTCAACATCAAGACCCAGTTTAACTACTACAGGGAATTGAAAAAGAACATGAAGAGTAATGAATGCCTCATACACATTGATTTCTCTGAAAACTACTCTTGCAAGTTTCACAAAGAGATTCAAGCTGTCTCTTCTCATCAACAAGCAACTCTTCATACAGGGGTCCTCTACATTGGTGGTGAGGAAGACCACTTGTGCTTCACAACAATTTCGCCATGCAAAGAAAAGGGTCCACCTGCCATATGGGCACACCTCTCCCCAGTACTTAACCATCTCAAGGAAACATGCCCAACAGTGTCAATTATCCACTTTTTCAGTGATGGTCCCTGCTCACAATACAGGCAGAAGGGCAACTTTTACATGTTGACAACTGAATTGTACAACCAGGGCTTCACTGCGGGCACTTGGAATTTTTTTGAGGCCAGCCACGGAAAGGGTGCCCCCGATGGGGTAGGAGGCCTTCTGAAGAGAACAGCTGACAGATTGGTGAGCCAAGGTGAAGACATTTCCACTGCTAAACATCTTTTCAATGCATTGGTAAACACCAATACAGCTGTCAAGATCTTCTACATTGAAGAGGCTACAGTGGAAAAGGCCATACAGCAGATGCCACAACGACTCCCCGCTGTACCATGCACTATGCGGATTCACCAGATCATCACGCAAGCACCAGGGAAACTGACATACCGTGATGTGAGCTGCCTGTGTTCAACAAGGCAGATTCTGCAATGTCAGTGTTACCAAGCTCAGGCCTTTGACTTCAAAGTCAACTCTGCCGTTCCTGCATTGCACCAAGAACAACCAGACCTTGAAGTACAGTGGGATAGAGATGACATTGTTGGTCAGTGGTGTGTCATCAGATATGACGATGAGGTTTACCCTGGAACCATTGTTGAAGTGAGTGAGACACATGTTCATGTTAAGTGCATGCACAGAGTGGGACACAATCGTTACTACTGGCCAATGCGAGAGGATGCACTCTGGTATCCATTTGAGGATGTGCTCAGGTTGATTCCTGCCCCACAGCACGTGACAGCACGTCATGTTGAAATAAAAAGAGATGTGTGGGAAGATATTGCCAAATCAGATCTTCATGGCTAAGGACATGTGCACGCACACACACACACACACACACACACACACACACACACACACGCTAACAAACATGTGGCACAAGCACACGGTCAAGCACACACACATATAGACACCAGACGTGTATAGTCCAGGTGCCAGAAAGTAAAAATCCTGCCATGTTTTTGGATCTGCCTCTACATCTAGAACAGGTGTTTTCACTAACGAGCTCATCTACCTGGTAGAGGAGCTGGTTTAGTGATGGTTGGAACAGCTGCTGGACAGGATTTCTACTTTCTGGCACCTGGACTATACACCTCTGATATACACACGCACACGCACGCACACGCACACACATACACACACACACACACATACACACTCAAAGATTACTTGATTGAGCTTGACAAAGTCATTGAAAAACAAACTATAATTGGCCATGTTCTTGGGTTAGAAAATGGGGAGTGTGTTCTGTCTCCGCCGGTTTCATGGGTGCCTGGAAGTTGAAGGGTATGCCAATGTTTGACTTGGGTTCTGACATATGAATGTTTTTGAGATACAACTGTTTGCACTATTAAAATTTTGATCCAATGCAGCACACTTATTCTGTTAACCAACAGAATAAAACACTATTTGGTTATTGTTACTTATTGCAGTGCACTATTATTTTTTGTTCAATACAATGCACTACTGTATTTCATTCCACAAACAAGATTTTCAAAATGTTTACATGGTGGAATTTTTGTGTAAGTGCTGTTTTTGATACTTTTGTTGTTGTTGTTTTCTATGTTAGGATCTCTTGCTTATGATATATGTGCTTGTTAATAAAGTTGTGATTGATCCTTGTAAACTGATGTGCGTCTGTATTTCTCCTTTATGTCATGAAATATTCAACAGGTCTTGATTAAATGCAATAAAAGATTAGCTAACATATAATAATTGATATAGTTTAGGATTGTTTTTGTTAAATACATCATCCTACTTTGTCATGTCCAGTCAACTATGTTACTTTTGTCAACTATGATACTGGGCTGTCAATTAAGTTACCATTATGTTTTTTAAAAAAATATATGTATTTCAATGGTTCCCTAATCTCCAAGTAAATATTTAGAAACTGAGTAGCTGTCAAATATATACCTCAGCATAATTTCATCAAGAAAATTATCATGAATCAAGCAGTTTGGAAACAAAATATACAGACCGGTTACTTCAGTACTTGAAATTTGGGGTTTCAATTGAACAAAATGTGTATTTTCTTAATTAATTGGGTATTTAAATGAAAATGTAGTTAAATAGACACACATTCTTCCAAGAGTAATGATTTTTTAAAATGTCTGCCATTTACTTAAAGTTAAAACTTATAGGTTTTGTCCGTAACATAGTTGACCAAATAATGAGTAAACTTCTTGTTTTTAACAAAATATTTCAGGGATGATTTATCAGGGAAGATAATAATATTTTGTAAATAAATATATTTTTTCCCAGAATTATTCAAACTCAAAATCTCCCACAATTATATATTGACCCAACTAGTCTGTGAGTACTGTTTACATTTTCTTAAGTGATCTGTAGTTCAGCTGTTAGTCAGAACGTTGTCTGTGTGCTGTAGTTGGTTGTCTGTTTGCTGAAAGTTTGTTAGTCACGTGACCTCACGCGAACGCGTTTCACTGGGCGTGGCCGCGAGCCAGTATAAGAGCTGTGTTGTTTACAATTGAAGATAGAGAGAAGCAATCGAACTTCAGGGAGAACAACTAGTCTGTGAGTACTGTTTACATTTTCTTAAGTGATCTGTAGTTCAGCTGTTAGTCAGAACGTTGTCTGTGTGCTGCAACACATTGCGCATGCGCGGGTTGTGAGCGCGTTGTTTGTGTTTGAGCTCCGTCAAATTGATTCATAATCCTTGATTTTCTTCTTAATACTCGCTTACAAACGAATACTTTCTATTATTTACAGCGTGTGAACATATCTCCGATACGATTCTCTATAAAAAACAATCGGATTGCTTTGATATCGCTACTTATATCCGAACTTCCGCTACTAGCCGTAGCCCGCTAGCCTTGCACGCGTGGTAACTTGTTTAACGTTACACCCGGTAAACACTAATAGCTACAATTCGCCATCGTAGCACATCTGCTACAATGGCGAATAACTCGGATGTTTGTCTAATGTTACCTTTGAGTGCAGGTGAGGACACGTTCGAGCTGCATTCGGTGCAGTTGGAGTTGGAGTCGTTGGCGAGGCAGATTCGCGGCCTTCTAGACAGACAAGCTGTGCTGAGAGAGCGGCGAACAGCGCTTGAAACATCGCGCGCCGATGCTCACAAGTCAGTGGATACTAACATTTTGACTCCGACCTCGTCTACTCCGCGTGTTTCTCTGCACAGGACCCAAGCACCCAGGACGCGATCATCATCCCTGGTTTCGTTCACTCCGGCACCGACACAGCGCCATGGACCCTGGGTGTTTCCACAGCGGAAGACGCGAGCCAGGACCAGAGCGAGGACCTCTCCGCCCCTCCCGGTCTTCGAGATCTCCACCCGGAACCGCTTCTCCCCTCTTCGCGAGACGGAACGCGACGCTGTGGTCATCGGTACTTCCATCGTCCGCCATGTCCACGCTACCTCAGGTAAAGGCAAGGTTATCACTCACTGCTTTCCTGGTGCTCGAGTTCTCGATGTCGCTGCGCAGGTTCCCGAGATCCTGAACGGTGACGAGCGCATCGGAGCTGTCGTGCTGCACGCGGGAACGAACGACACCAGGCTGCGGCAGACGGAGGTTCTGAAGAAGGACTACAGGAGCCTGATCGAGACGGTGCGCAGAACATCGCCTGAAGCAACGATCATCGTGTCTGGACCGCTTCCCACGTACCGACTAGGACATGAAAAGTTCAGTAGATTATTTGCTCTAAATGAATGGTTAATGTCATGGTGTAATGAACAGAAGCTGCTCTTTGTAAATAATTGGAATCTGTTTTGGGAGCGACCTAGGCTCTTCCGTCCTGATGGCCTTCACCCCAGCAGAATCGGAGCGGCTCTTCTGTCGGACAACATCTCCAGAGCGCTGCACACCATCATATGACTAGTAAGTCAAAGTCCAAATCACAGTATTTGCTGTCCTAACTTAATTGACATAAGTACCAATGTAGAACATTATATAGAAACTGTGTCTGAACATAACTGTGTAGAACATTATATAGAAACTGTGTCTATTCCTCGTTTAGTGAGGTCAAACATTAAATCTACTGTAAGATCTAGGAAAAATCTAATTGTGATTAAACCAGAAAATCTCAATATTAGTGAACAAAACCAATTTTGTACTAACTTAATTGACATAAGTACCAATGTAGAACATTATATAGAAACTGTGTCTATTCCTCGTTTAGTGAGGTCAAACATTATATCTACTGTAGGATCTAGGAAAAATCTAATTGTGATTAAACCAGAAAATCGCAATATTAGTGAACAAAAACAATTTCTAAAACTAGGTCTTCTAAACATTAGATCGCTCACACCTAAGGCGGTTATTGTAAATGAAATGGTCACAGATAATAGTTTCGATGTACTTTGCCTTACTGAAACCTGGCTTAAGCCAAATGATTATTTCAGTCTTAATGAGTCTACTCCACCAGGATACTGTTATAAGCATGAGCCCCGTCTGATTGGTCGTGGCGGCGGTGTTGCAACAATCTATAGAGATATTCTAAATGTTACCCAGAAAACAGGTCACAGGTTTAATTCATTTGAAGTACTAGTGCTAAATGTTACGCTCTTAGATGTAAGGAAGAAATCCGTATTATCTCTAGCCTTAGCTACTGTATATAGACCTCCAGGGCCCTATGCTGATTTCCTAAAAGAGTTTGCAGACTTTCTCTCAGATCTATTGGTCAACGTCGATAAAGCATTAATTGTTGGAGATTTTAACATACACGTAGATAACACAAATGACGCGTTAGGGGCTGCGTTTACAGATCTATTAAATTCCTTTGGGGTCAAGCAAAACGTCACTGGTCCCACTCATCGTCTTAATCACACACTAGATTTAATTATATCACATGGAACCAACCCAACCGATATAGATATTATACCACAAAGTGATGATGTCACTGACCATTACATGGTAACTTGCATACTGCGTACTGCTGAAATCTGTCATGTTGCGCCACGTTATCGATCAGGCAGAACAATCCTTCCAACCACTATAGATAGATTCTCAAATACCTTACCTGATCTGTCTCAGCTGCTCAGTGAACCCAAACAAACAGATGAACTTGAGGAAATGACTAGCAGTATGAGCACCATTTTCTCTAGTACATTAGAAATTGTAGCACCAATTAGATTAAAAAAGGTTAGAGAGAAAACTAAAGCACCATGGTACAACAGTGCTACACACGTTATCAAGAGAGAAACTCGTAACTTAGAGCGTAAATGGAAACAAACTAATTTAGAGGTCTTTAGAATCGCATGGAAAGAAAGTATGTCACGTTATAAAAAGGCCCTAAAAGCAGCCAGGGCTGAGCATCTCCGCAAACTAATAGAAAATAACCAAAATAATCCAAGGTTTTTATTTAACACTGTGGCTAGACTAACAAATAAACAAGCATCGCCTGAACAAAATATTCCGTTACAGTTTAGTAGTAATGATTTTATGAACTTCTTCGCTGACAAAATAGAAAGCATCAGAAACAAAATTGTAAATGTACAATCATTAATGATGTCTTATGATTCAACCGCAATTATCGCCCCTCAAGAACTACTACACCGCTTTACAACTATAGGACAGGAAGAGCTAAATAAACTTATCATTGCATCTAAACCAACAACATGTTTATTAGATCCAATACCCACTAAACTACTGAAAGAGTTGTTACCTGTAGTGGAAGAGCATCTTCTCAATATTATTAACTCGTCTTTATCTTTAGGTCATGTTCCAAGAATATTCAAGTTGGCAGTCATAAAACCTCTCATTAAGAAGCCACAATTAGATCATAATAACCTAGCAAATTACAGACCAATATCAAATCTTCCATTCATGTCTAAAATACTAGAAAAAGTTGTGTCCGCTCAATTGTGCTCTTTCTTGCAAGAAAATGATATCTATGAAAAATTTCAATCAGGATTCAGGCCGCATCACAGCACAGAAACTGCACTCGTTAAAATCACAAATGATTTACTTCTAGCTTCTGACCAAGGCTGTATCTCAATACTAGTTCTACTCGATCTTAGTGCTGCGTTCGATACTATAGATCATAAAATACTATTAGATCGACTTCAAAATTACACTGGTGTTCAGGGACAGGCATTAAACTGGTTTAGATCGTATTTATCAGACCGCTACCATTTTGTCTGTCTAAATGGGGAAAAATCAAAGATAACATCAGTAGACTATGGGGTGCCGCAAGGATCCGTGCTAGGCCCTCTGCTATTCTCAATATATATGCTGCCACTTGGTAATATTATAAGAAAACATGGAATTAATTTCCACTGTTATGCTGATGACACTCAATTATATATTTCATCACGACCAGATGAAAACGCTAAATTATCTAAACTGACAGCGTGTGTTGATGATATTAAACACTGGATGACATGTAATTTTCTGCTATTAAATTCAGATAAAACGGAGGTGTTACTTATTGGTCCAAAAAATTGCCCACAAAACCTCTCACAATACAACTTTAACTTGGAAGGATGTCCTGTCGCTTTATCCACTACAGTAAGAGACCTGGGTGTTATATTAGACCGCAACTTGTCTTTCGAAAATCATATTTCATATGTTACAAGAACGGCATTTTTCCACCTTAGAAACATTGCCAAGCTACGTAACATGCTATCAATTTCTGATGCAGAAAAGTTAGTTCATGCATTCATGACCTCGAGACTAGATTACTGTAATGCTTTATTAGCTGGTTGCCCTGCATCATCGATAAACAAGCTACAGTTAGTCCAAAACGCAGCTGCTAGAGTTCTTACTAGGTCAAGAAAATATGATCATATGACACCAATTTTATCATCTCTACACTGGTTACCTATTAAGTTCCGTATCAATTACAAAGTATTGCTACTGACCTATAAAGCCCTAAATGGTTTAGCTCCAGTGTATTTAACGGATCTTTTATCGCCCTACAATCCATCGCGCTCTTTAAGATCACTAAACTCGAGGCTTCTGGTCATTCCTAGGATATCTAAGTCCACTAAAGGAGGGAGGGCATTTTCACATTTAGCTCCTAAACTCTGGAATAGTCTTCCGGATATTGTTCGAGGTTCAGACTCGCTGTCCGAGTTTAAAACTAGATTAAAGACGCATCTCTTTAGCCAAGCATTCACATTATAAATAAGTTTTATACTACAGTTAAATCGGATCAAAAGCATTAGTATTCTGAACAGCAGCTATGCTAATTATTTCCCATCTGCTTTTCTGTTGTTATCTCGGGACACTAGTCCCGAGGTAACTAGTTCGTCAGCTCCAGTTTGTATCCAGCCTCTGATGGAGACTTCAGATGCCCCTGTGATGAGACGACTCGACGCCTGTGAAGAGACGACTCAACGCCAGCGTTGTTATGGCCTAAAATAATACATGATTGATTAACTTATCCTAACATTTTTTTCTTTAACATTCTCTTTTCTAACATTTTTCAATGTACATTTATGAAATGCACTTTCTGTGAAGCTGCTTTGAAACAATGTGTATTGTGAAAAGCGCTATACAAATAAATTTGAATTGAATTGAATTGAATAGTTGGTTGTCTGTTTGCTGAAAGTTTGTTAGTCACGTGACCTCACGCGAACACGTTTCACTGGGAGTAGCCATCTGTATTCAATAAGGACAATTAACGTGAGTATAAGTGAGCGGTTCTCCGCGGCAGCGGAAGCGGCAGCCCTCGTGTGAAGCCCTCATCGTGTGAAGACCGAAGAGTGTAAAGACCATTCGACTCTACTCTGTGCGACTCCACTCGAGCAAGGACACGACAAGGCACTTGAGTATAGCTTTCCTTCTACTTTGTCCACTTTTGTGTCTTGCTTGTTTTGCTTGTTGTTATCTGTTTGGTTCTCTGACCCATATTCACGATGTGCTTCAAAATTGCTACTATTACCTCAAACACCCGCAAGTCACGCTCATCACGTTCTAGACACCGTAATCCTAATAATCTGCGTAGTGTACCTATTTCCTCTACTACATTAATGTCCATTCCAATTGGTCTGTGGAATTGCCAGTCTGCTGTAAACAAAGCAGACTTTATTTCATCTTTTTCCACTCATTCACATCTCAGTCTCATGGCTCTAACTGAAACCTGGATCAAACCAGAAGACACTGCCACTCCTGCAGCTCTCTCAAATAATTTCACTTTTTCACACACCCCTCGCCCGATTGGGAGGGGTGGAGGTACTGGTTTGCTCATCTCAAATGATTGGAAATTTGAGCCCATTACATCTCTATCTGGCAACCGCTCTTTTGAATCACACTCAATCACTATCACTCATCCTGCTAAAATCCATGTTGTAGTTATTTATCGCCCTCCAGGTCAACTGGTTAACTTCTTAGAGGAATTGGATATTTTCCTCTCTCACTTCCCTGAGGATGGCACTCCTTTGGTACTGCTTGGTGACTTCAACATCCACCTTGATAAACCCCAGGCTGCTGACTTCACCACTCTTCTGTCCTCATTTGACCTCATGCGAGTATCTACTACAGCTACTCACAAATCAGGTAACCATCTGGACCTTATCTACACGCGCTATTGCTCCACAAACAACACTTTAGTTACTCCACTGCACATCTCAGATCACTTTCTCATCACTCTTAACCTCATACTGACTCCGGACACAACACACACTCCCCCACAGATCACCTTTAGGCGTAATCTACGCTCGCTCTCTCCCTCCCGTCTAGCCACTATGGTTTCATCCTCACTCCCTCCACCTGCTCAGTTCTCAGCACTAGACACTAACAGTGCTACTGACACTCTTTGCTCCACTCTAACATCCTGCTTAGACAACCTCTGTCCCCTTACATCCAGGCCAGCCCGCACCACCCCCTCTGCCCCCTGGCTGTCTGATGTGCTCCGCGAACATCGCTCTGGACTTCGGGCGGCAGAGAGGAAGTGGCGCAAAACTAAAAACGCTACTGACCTAACCCTGTATCAGTCTCTTCTTGCTTCATTCTCTACTAATGTCTCCACTGCTAAAACTACATACTACCACAACAAAACCAACAACTGCTCTGACTCTCGTGCACTTTACAAAACATTCTCTTCGCTCCTTTGTCCTCCTCCTCCCCCTCCTTCATCATCTCTTACAGCTGATGACTTTGCATCATTTTTCACAAACAAAACCTCCTCCATCAGCAGTCAATTCTCCACACCACAAACTGACACGCACATCTCAACAACCATCACACACACGCTCCCCTCCTTCTCTCTGCTCTCTGAAGCAGATGTCCCAAACTCATCCTATCCAATCATCCCACTACCTGTCCGCTTGATCCTATCCCCACCCACCTCCTTCAGGCCATTTCTTCTTCTGTTACTCCTGCACTCACTCACATTGTCAACACCTCTCTTCACACCGGGACCTTCCCCACAGCATTTAAGCAGGCTCGGGTAACCCCACTGCTTAAGAAACCCTCTCTAAACCCAGCACTCTTAGAAAACTACAGACCGGTATCCCTTCTTCCTTTCATTGCAAAGACACTTGAGCGAGTGGTGTTTAACCAGCTGTCTACGTTTCTTGAACAGAACAACCTCCTGGACATCAACCAATCCGGCTTCAAAAGCGGCCACTCAACTGAGACTGCCCTGCTCTCGGTTACGGAGGCACTCAGACAGGCAAGAGCAGCTTCCAAATCCACAGTACTTATCTTACTGGATTTGTCTGCTGCTTTTGACACAGTTAACTTCCCAGATCCTCCTGTCAACTCTCATGAAGATGGGCATCTCAGGAACTGCTCTCCAGTGGTTCAAGTCTTACCTCTCAGGTAGGTCCTTCAGGGTGTCATGGAGTGGTGAAGTGTCTAAGTCACATCATCTAGCTACTGGAGTTCCCCAGGGCTCAGTGCTTGGACCACTTCTCTTCTCCATCTACATGTCATCACTGGGATCGGTCATTCAGAAACATGGCTTTTCCTATCACTGCTATGCCGACGACACTCAACTCTACTTCCCATTTCAACCAGATGATCCATCGGTTGGTGTTCGTATCGCTGCCTGCCTAACAGACATTTCTGCCTGGATGAAGGAACATCACCTTCAACTTAACCTTGCAAAGACAGAACTTCTTGTTGTCTCTGCCAACCCAGCACTTCACCACAATCTCTCCATTCAGCTAGGTTCATCAACCATAACTCCGTCCAGGACAGCCAGGAACCTTGGAGTTGTGATTGATGATCAGCTAAAATTCACTGACCATATTACTGCAACAACCCGATCCTGTAGATTTGCATTATAAAACATTAGGAAGACTAGACCCTTCCTATCAGAGCATGCCACACAACTACTGGTCCAAGCTCTTGTTCTCTCCAGACTGGACTACTGTAATGCTCTTCTAGCGGGGATGACCGCGGCTCACGCAGTTCAGATAGTGCAAGCCTGCGTGAGCACTCAGAAATAGAAACGCCCAGCCAACCAACAAAACCAGCTCTTTATCTCCTCTGAAGCGGCCACCCGCTGAAATGCGCACCCGCACTGGAACAGCAATCCTTCTCACGAGACTCGAATAGCACTCTTCGTAGACACAGCAATGACACTGTTCAGCTCCGAAAAAAAAGGCAATGATCAAGCATTCCACTTCCTTATTTATACCTGCGCTGCGGGGCGGTGCGTGGAATGCGTGAATCGCATGCCAATCTCCATTGGCTCGTTTTTAACACACTCGAAGTAGATTGGTCTCTGAGATCAGATCCCAATTCGTCGGTCAGTTCCGACGTACGTCGAACGTGACCGACTGAAAGGGAAACTGATTTAAGAACAGTAGCGTGATAGTTTGATTTAATATATATTGCAACCCCACCCCCTATACTTTTACGATCAGCTCGAAACACATTGTACCCCTCTAATGCAATATCGTGGCTTGAGATTGATTTTTTAAGCCACGTCTCAGAAATAACCAAAACATCTGCTTTGGTCATCCTGGCCCATATTTGTAATTGATCTAATTTTGGCAACAGGCTACGCACATTTAAGTGTACAATGCCAAGGCCTGATCTATTTGGGAAATCCAAAGGAGTTGAAACAATTCCAACTGGACCAGGATTTGGATTAATAACGGCCAGTAAACGCAACAACATTTTCCGATATCGCTGCCTGAGAGTTTTTAGAGAAGGATTACATTGTTCTTTTCGAGAGAATGATAGAGAGACGGTAGGGATGAAAGTAAAGATTAGTGAGTTCTTTGTCCTTGAGTCCATTAACACAGAATTACTAGCAGCCCGAAATATGAAGATATTGTCCGTACATTTGGTTGGCCGATACATGTGGAGATGCAACAAATTAATAGTTTTATCTTCCTTGGTATGTCCCATAGTCCGAACATAAAGATTACCGCAAAAAAAGGAGCATTTTCATGATACCAGCGTTAAAGTGTAAATAGTGCAGACAAGCTCCGAGACAAGCTCGCTCAGACACGACCCCAACAAAGAGCAGACAGCTGAGGCGACAGTGCGGAGGACACAGGCCCCGTCCACGGGCAAACAGCAGCTGGAGAGCTCAGGCAGGGCAAGAAAACATCACCAACCTTAAATGCAGGTATCCCCCGCCACGATCAGTGTTGGGCACGTTACTTTAAAAAAGTAATTAGTTATAGTTACTAGTTACTTCTTACTAATAGTAACTGAGTTAGTAACTGAGTTACATCATTATAAAAGTAACTAATTACCAGGGAAAGTAATTACTGCGTTACTTTTTTTTTTTTTTTTTCAAATGTTCAAATATGTCAAAACTTGGATGCCCCCAATATTAGATATGTTAAATGAATGAATTGGACACTAAATAGAATAAATTATTATTATAAAAAATTGTACATTAATGTACACTATTGCAATTTTGCTGTGAGACAATGTGAGAGACACCTATCAAATTCAATGCATTATTGTAAATATTATCAGTAGGCCTACTATAGTGTAAATATTGTGTAAATATTATCAGTACTATACTTTCCTTTGGTAGTGGAGCTCACGTTATCACCTGGGTTTTTAGCCACTAATTTTGTGGCATATGATGATGTGATGGCGCTTCAGAATCACTTGCCACCGGTGTGGAGAAACTCTTTCTTCCTGGGCATAAGTTGCACGTTACATAAATATTCGTACCTTTCACCTCAACGAGGGAAAAGTAGCGCTTATACTTCCAGTTTGTAAAAGCTACCTTTGAAGTCGTTGGACCATCGCTGAATGTGCATATGCGTGTGCGTCATAGGTGTGTGTGTGTGTGAACCATAGACCGTGAAAAAAATAGGTGTGAACTCAACCTATCAACTTCAACCTTGTCTCCCACCCACCAATCATCATCAGTTATGTGTACCACCGCACCCACCCCCAACACGCATGGCTGGTGCGCACGCACACGCACACGTTGCAGGTCCGACTGACAGAGAGCCTGTTTGGATGAAAAGCGCTTCAGTGAGCTCAATTATAGTAACGCGACTAACGCCACATTTTTTTTCCTCAGTAACGCTAACGGCGTTGTAACGGGAGAAACAGTAATTCGTTTGATTACTCGTTACTGAAAAAAATAATTCCGTTAGTAACGCCGTTTATCTGTAACGCCGTTATTCCCATCACTGGCCACGATGATCTATGAGCTCCAGTTAATTTAATATCCAGGAGTTCTTCAAGAAACAGCCGTAACTTTCCGTTCACCGTTGTTTAACGCAACCGCTTTCCAAAGCGGCGACCCGGGATAGTGCAACAGGTAAGCACGCTTCACCCAATGCGGTCTAACTTTCGGTCTAACGATCGATTGCTCCTGTCTGCCTGCTGTGTCTGTTGCTCTGTAGCTCAAGTCTGTAGCTCTGTAGAGCCTTGCTTACGTTTGAATCTTTATTTTGATATTTCCTCTTTCGTCTACTGCTAAATATAACTTACTCATCACCATACATTGTTTAAAAATTGCCTATCACTTTAAATTTGACATCGCTAGCTTTTAATCTAAATCACCATCACACGTTAGCATTTTGCTAGCCTGTTAGCTTGTTATCTCTGCACCCGGGTCACCCTTTTTCTGAGTTCATAACTTGGATTAGTAAATTGTGTCCAGCAAACGATTGTGGTAAGTGGTAAATTGGATTAATCAACAAACACGGTAAGTCATGTCTTCTCCTGTCATTATCACCTGCACTGCATGTCGCATGTTCAGTGTAGGCTTCTCCGCTGGCGAACAGGGCTTCACATGTGATAAATGTAAGGAGATAGTTAGGCTGACGGAGAAGATTTCAGAATTAGAAACACGCATCCATACTTTATCTGAGAGTAGTGAGGATGTAACAGCTTTAGACACTGATTTGGATGCGAATAGCTTAGTGAACTCTGTACATTCTTCGGTTCCGGCTGCAGGGCCCTCGCAGCAGGGAAACTGGGTAACAGTGAGGCAGCATAGTCGCAGATCAAAGAACCGCTTTTCTGTTCCGGTTAGAACATCAAACAGGTTCTCCCCTCTCAGTGAAGCACCCACTGAGTATCCTGTTGAAAGTGCCCTAGTCATTGGCGATTCTATTACACGGAACGTGGAGATAGAGACACCAGCCACCATAGTCACTTGTTTACCGGGAGCCAGAGCACCTGACATCAAAGCAAATTTAAAAGTGCTGGCTAAAGCTAATCGTAAATTCTCTAAGATTATTATTCACGTCGGCACTAATGATGTTCGACTTCGCCAGTCGGAGATCACCAAAATTAACATTAAAGAGGTGTGTGAACTCGCTAGTACGATGTCTGAGGCTGTTTTTTGTTCTGGACCGCTCCCGGCAAAAAGGAGTGATGAGATAGTTAGCAGACTATCATCACTCAATGGCTGGTTGTCTAAGTGGTGTCTGCAAAATAACATAGGGTTCATAGACAATTGGAAAAGTTTTTGGGGCAGACCTGACCTGTTGAAGAAGGATGGCATCCATCCCTCTTGGGGTGGTGCCGCTCTTCTCTCTAGTAATCTGGCACATAGTCTTAGAGCTAAACCTTGACTCACTAGGGCCCAGGTCAGGAAGCAGACAAACTGGCTAAACCGACCGTCTGCTAGCTGTCTCACGTTACCGGAGTCAGATAAATCCCAGCACATAGAGACTCTTTCACCTAGATATTATCATATAGAGACTGTGTCTGTTCCCCGAATTAGTAAATACAAAAAAACATCAAAACCATTCAACAGTAAAAATTTAATTGACATCCAACAAATAAACAAAATATATAATACAGATGAACAATTGATAAAGCTTGGGTTGCTGAATATTAGATCCCTTTCCCCAAAAGCGCTTATTGTTAATGATATTATTACAGATAATAATCTAGATGTGCTGTGTTTGACAGAAACCTGGCTAAAAGCTGACGACTACATTACCTTAAATGAGTCCACCCCCCAAGATTATTGTTATAAACACGAGCCGCGTCTGAAAGGTAAAGGGGGAGGGGTTGCTGTAATTTATAATAATATCTTCAGTAATACTCAGAAGTCTAGTTTCAAATATAATTCCTTCGAAGTTTTGGTGCTTTATGTAACGCTATGTAGTGTACATGATAAAACCCGTTCAACATTTGTGTTAGCTACTGTATACAGGCCACCTGGGCATAATACAGACTTTATCAAAGAATTTGCTGATTTTCTATCAGAGTTAGTACTGGCCGTAGATAAAGTACTAATTGTTGGTGATTTTAATATCCATGTAGACAACGGAAAAGACGTATTGGGATTAGCATTTAAAGACACACTAAACTCTATTGGAGTTAGGCAACACGTGTCAGGAGCCACTCATCGCCATAATCATACTTTAGACCTAATATTGTCACATGGAATAAATATTGATACTGTTGAAATTCTGCAGCAGAGCGATGACATCTCAGATCATTACTTAGTATCATGTATACTTAATTTAGCTAAGGTTGCAAAGCCGCCCCCTCGCTTTAAAAATGGCAGGACAATCACTGTCGCTACTAAAGATTGCTTTTTAAATAATCTTCCTCATCAGTATCATCTGCTCAGCATCCCAGATAGTATAGAAGAACTCGATGTTGCAACAGAAACTATTGACTCTCTCTTTTCCAGTACTTTAGACACAGTTGCTCCTCTGCGCTTAAAGAAGATTAAAGAAAATAGTCCAACGCCGTGGTACAACGAGCACACCCGGGCCCTTAAAACAGCAGCCAGAAAAATGGAGCGCAGCTGGAAGAAAACAAAACTAGAGGTATTTCGTAATTCGTGGAAAGAGCATATGATCACATACAGAAAGGCCGTAAAAACTGCTAGATCTGCTTATTTCTCGACTCTCTTGGAAGAAAACAAACACAACCCAAGGTATTTATTCGATACAGTGGCTAAATTAACCAAAAATAAAGCTTCAACTTCTGATGATTGTAAACAGCACAGCAGTAATGACTTTATGAACTTCTTCACATGTAAGATTGATAATATTAGGAAAAATGTTTTAACCATGCAGCCGTCTAATACAGCATCACATCAGACAGAGCATTGTAGTGTCACTGAGGAAAAATTACACTCATTCACTGCTATAGGAGAAGAAGAATTGGCTAAACTCGTTAAATCATCAAAATCGACAACATGTATGCTCGACCCTATACCAACTAGGCTATTAAAAGAGATGCTACCAGAGGTCATAGATCCTCTTCTTAATATCATTAATTCATCTTTGTCATTAGGATATGTACCGAAAACTTTTAAGTTGGCTATTATTAAACCACTTATTAAAAAAACGCAACTTGATCCTACAGATTTAGTCAATTATAGACCAATCTCAAATCTACCCTTTCTGTCAAAAATACTTTAAAAGGCAGTGTCTTCACAATTATGCTCCTTTTTAGAAAGAAATGGTATCTGTGAGGATTTCCAGTCAGGATTTAGACCGTATCATAGCACTGAGACTGCTCTCATCAGAGTTACTAATGATTTGCTCTTATCATCCGATCGTGGCTGTATCTCTCTATTAGTGTTACTCGATCTTAGCGCTGCATTTGATACTATCGACCACAACATTCTTTTGAATAGACTCGAAAATTATGTAGGTATTAGTGGAATTGCATTATCATGGTTTAAATCATACCTTTGCGACCGTTATCAGTTTGTAGTAGTAAATGAAGATATGTCACACCGATCGCAAGTTCAGTATGGAGTACCACAAGGCTCAGTGCTAGGACCGCTACTCTTCACCCTAAATATGCTACCACTGGGAGATATCATTAGGAAGCATGGCGTTAGTTTTCATTGTTATGCTGACGATACTCAGCTCTATATTTCTTCACGCCCTGAAGAAACTTACCAATTCACAAGATTAACGGAATGCATAGCTGATATAAAACATTGGATGACTGGTAATTTCCTGCAACTCAATTCAGAAAAAAACTGAATTTTTAATTATTGGACAAAAAAGCTCCACAAGTTGTAACCTAGAATACTGTCTAACACTTGATGGCTGTTCTGTCAAGTCCTCGTCGTCAGTGAGGAACCTGGGTGTGCTCTTTGATACCAATCTTTCGTTTGAAAGCCACGTTTCTAGCATCTGTAAAACTGCTTTCTACCATCTTAAAAATATATCTAAATTACGGCACATGCTCTCAATGCAAAATGCTGAACAGTTAGTTCATGCGTTCATGACCTCAAGGTTAGATTATTGTAATGCTCTACTGGGTGGTTGCCCTGCTCGCTTAATAAATAAAATCCAGCTGGTCCAAAACGCAGCAGCTCGAGTTCTTACTAGAACCAGGAAGTATGACCATATTAGCCCAGTTCTGTCAACACTGCACTGGCTGCCTATTAAACATCGCATACATTTTAAAATCTTACTTATTACTTACAAAGCACTAAATGGTTTAGCTCCCCAATACTTGAGGGAGCTCTTAACATATTATACTCCATCACGTCTACTGAGGTCTCAAAATTCTGGCCAGTTGATCATACCGAGAATATCCAAATCAACTGCAGGCGGTCGATCGTTTTCCTATTTAGCACCTAAACTCTGGAACAGTCTTCCTAACATTGTTCGAAAGAACATTGAAAGAAAATCTAGACTAAAAACACATCTCTTTACTGTGGCATACACATAAAACACTTTTTCAATGAAATGATTGTTAGGCTGCATTAACTAGGTCAGCCGGAACCGGGAACACTTCCCATAACACCTGATGTACTCGTTACATCATCAGAAGAATGGCATCTACGCTAATGATAGTCTCTCTGTTTTATCCCGAGGTTTACTGCAGTCAGCCGGATCCGGGCCGTATCCAGTTCAGATGGTGGATCTGCGCCCAGAGAAGACCAACACAGGACCCCGAAGTGTCTGAGAGACCGTGATTAGACTCCCCCTGCAACTGCCTCATCGACACGGCATCTCAATAAACCCGTCTCCGGCGTGTTGACTCAGATTGTTCGAATATTACAATTAAATAATACTTAAATCGATATGTCATCCTCAATAAACCCGTCTCCAGCGTGTTGCCTCCGATCATTCGAATATTGCACTTTAATAATTATTTAATCAACATCATCCTCAATAAACCCGTCTCCAGCATGTTGCCCCCGGTCCCTCGAATATTCTGATCTATTATGACCTCCGAGCTGTAAAACTGCCAGAATAATAATAATAATAATACGCTGTTTGTTAATTGGCCAGAGGAGAACTGGCACCCCGACTGAGCCTGGTTTCTCCCAAGGTTTATTTTTCTCCATTAGGTCACCTAATGGGGTTTTGGTTTCCTTGCCACTGTTGCCTCTGGCTTGGCGTGCTCAGTTGGGGACACTAAATTTTTCAACTAAACATCGAAATACATCTAAATAATAAACTAAATTAACCATTTAAACTAAATTACTGATCAAATTTTTTATCTAAAGCCCACACTGTCACTGTATGATACTTGAAATTTTTCCAGAATGCCTATACAGCTGAATAAAATTATGCTGCATTATTTTCCTGTTTAACACTGTAAAGCTGCTTTGAAACAATCTACATTGTTAAAAGCGCTATATAAATAAAGTTGACTTAACTTTAATCCAGACTCAATGCAAGACCTGTTTTTAAAACGACTTCTTACAAAAAACATGCAACATTTAAATACAAAATGTACAACTGCAGATTAGCAGATCAGACAAGACAGACACCGTACTGCCATCTTGGATTGGATGATTATAGTGATGAAAGTGATGAAAGCCAAAATATAAAATATCTCAGATGTATATTGAATGAGTAATCACTGTTTTGAAGTTCGCCTGAGATTTGGAGCCAAATTACAGGAGGTAAAAATGACTTAAGAAAGATGGCAGCATCATAATTTTATTTCCACACAGATATTAGTAGATCTATTAGTGAAATCTGTTTACTTTATCAATATTTGTTGCATTAAATGCCAACGGTGACTATTCAAAAGTGGGGGAAAGCACTTCATGTGTTTTTGCCTCAAGTTTGCATTCCTGTAACTAGAGAAGTATTAAAGATATCTCAATATCCTTTTAGATTCTGGATCCGTTTTAGATTTACTGTCCACAACTAAATCTTTCCAATTCATTAATCCACTAAAAAGACTCAACATTTTTGCATATCCAGTGAGCAGTTCAATTGCAAACAACTCACCATAGCAGACAAACGAATATTGATCCAGACAATTCCAGTCGTTCCAAAATCCATCAGGATTGGTGTGTACACAAAACTGGTTGCCATAAGCATTGTTCGGCTGTCTGCTCTGCCATATGCGAAACGTGGATTGGCTCTGATCGGACCAGATCCAGGGGGAGTCCGCATCATTACGATATAGTCCAATCCACATGTCTCCTGTAAAACCGTTGGGAGCCCTTTGTAACAGCTCATCAAGTTCCGCCTGGTCTTCAACAGTGGCGAGATCAGTGTAATGCTGTCTGCAGTACGCCTGTGCATCTGGCCAGCTCATATACTCAGGAATAACGTAAAATATATGGGAGTTCACACCGGAGCTCAGGGCTGTGGATAGACATTACAAACTCAGAACAATATAAAATAATACTGAAGCAAATATGTTAAAAAGCCTAACCTTAGCAAAGCTTAAAGTGGAATCTTAACTTTACATCAACCATGCCTTGACTAAATTATGCCTTTTCTAACCCACTTCAGCCTCTAGTATCAAATTATGCAGTTATAATTGCTGAACTGCATCTGAGCAGCATTAAACAGTGTGTAAATGCCGTTTCAGAAGCGCTTCTGTGCAACTTTGAAGTGTAAATTTGGCATAGCACACCCTAATTCAATACTATTAATAATAATTAGAAAAATATGATACACTTTGGCAAATGGCCAGACATCTGATATAGCTGGGGTGGGGTTTGCGAGTTGATAATGAAAAAAGGTAAATAAAAACGTGAATTAAAATAAAACTAAAAAATATTTAACATTTTATTTGTCTGTTCTGCATGTCACGTGACCATTAACCGGCATCAGAGATCCCAGCACATGCGAATGCAAGTGTTGTTAAAGTATATTAATTAATATACATAATCAAAAACGTGGTTAGGAATCGCTGGTGTTTCTGAATCGCTTATAGACGGTCTCATCGGACGCACACACGTTGCCACGGTTACGCGCCTGGCCCGAAGTTAACTTCCGGTCTGTGTTTGTTTATCGGTCTGGCAAGGGGATAGTATGGCGCACTACTCAGTAGAAACACATTTTTGATGTTCTATTCTTGGATAACATGATATAAAGGTTAACGATCAAGCAGAGAGAATATGACACCAGCGCAAAAACAGTGTGTGCGACTCACCAAAAAGCCTTAAATGCTTCATAAATATCCAGCATACGAGAGCAGCGTCTAATGTCATTTAGACTGTATGTCTAATGTAATTTACTTGTTATTTATTTTGCTTGTTATCAGAAATAATCTACTCTAGAGGAACTTATTCTGACTGCGTTTATACTTAACATGCGATCACCGTGATCATCAGTCTATTAATGGCAGTGCCCATAGAGCACAGGATTTTTTGTGATGCATTCATATACAATCAATCTCAAATAGGGTACTTTATCTACAAGTTAACTTTCCAAACATTAATCTTATGTTATGAAACAAAGAAACATGTTATTCCGATGTATTGCATGATTGAAGCATTTATAGATATTGTACAGAAAACGGCATTACACGGTCCTTAAACGGTTAGTTCTCCCAAAATTTTTAATTCTGTCCTTATTACTCTCCCTCATGTCGTACCAAACCTATAAGACCTTCGTTCATCTTCGGAACACAACTGAAGATATTTTCTTCTCTACGGTCTTACGGGTTGGGGTCGACATGAGGGTGAGTAATCAATGTTTGAATTTAAAATTTTTGGGTGAACTAAACCTTTAAGGGGGGCGTTTCGCCCACTCTATATTGCAGACAGAAATGGGAGATTATTTATAATAAACATGCTGAAACAATAAAAACATGTAAATTAAGATTATGTTGCCAAATTAAAATGAAAGATGATAGCGCATAAGAAAGATAACGCAGCCTCTGTTGTTATTGATTCTTTGAGGACGTCTACCGGAAGTCATTCATTAGTGTGCAGAAATCGAGTTACAATGACAGAGCTGGATTGCGCCTTGCATGGCTGATACCGCCGTCGGTGTATGAATGGGTGAATGTGAGGCAATATGTAAAACGCTTTGGGTGGCCATGGGGCTGTTGAAAGCGCTATATAACGCAGTTCGTACACATCTATTTTAGTTGAAAATGCAAGTGAAATGGTTGCATGGTCTAACCCTGATTATACATGCCAGTAGTTGGTAATGTAAATTTGTAAAGAGAAACCCCCACGCCTACAGACCGAGTGCGGTGCCAACGTTTTCACAAATTCACAGTTTTGTTGCGTACACGGAGACAGTAAAGGTATCATTTTCAAAATCTCACTGCTCTTGACTAAATCACTTTTGTAACTGTAATGTTACAATACATTAATAAAATGTTAATAAAGGTATATTTAATTTACACAGTGAAGTCTATGCAGTGTTTTTTATACAGTTGATAGCTTTATACATTTTATGCAGTAGCCTATTTGTTCTATTGTAGTTTGTTCTTTATCTTTTTCTTTATTTAGATTTTGCTTTGAGTATTCGTTTTTTGTGATATTAAAAATTGGTCAAAAGAATTATGAAATTTCAATGGTATCAAAAATGTATCAAATATTATATATATATATTTATTGTGAAATAAAATCACTCATATCATGACTTTTGATTTTGGTCATATCGCCCACCCCTATCAATGGATTCATCTGACAAAAACAGATAATCTTCAGACTCACGTAAGATGCCGTTTCAATATAATTTACAAACCCAATAAAACTCACCTGAAAACAGCACAAAGATCAAACCAATCATCATGAGGACACCCGACTGCTCTTTTCAGGGACAAGAAAGGTTGTGTGGGATCTGTCCACTATGTAAAACAAGTTTAGAAACTTGTTACACAATGCGTCGGTTGACATGCATATTTTACATTGAAAATAACATTCAAAGAGTGTCAGCAGAAATTTCCATTTCCGTCAAACACGTCTGTCTCCTCTGCCAGTCTAAAGTCAACACACACACTAACATGCAATAACCCATCAGCCACCGAATGCACATTGGTAACAACATGTTCTCTGAAACAAGAATTCACATTTTTAAATGTTAGTGAGCATCCAACTAAAATGTTTCAGAAAAATATGTTCCAAGAACGATGTATTAATGAAGTTTTTGTACTAACCTATTGAGAACATTATTTAAGACCAGGGGCCGGATTCTCAAAACATTCTTCTTTACTGCCAATTTCTTCTTATTTTCTAACTTAAGAAAAAAATATAAAAATATTTTGCATTCCCAAAAGCTTTTCTTAAGATTGTTCTTATCTTTTTTTTTTAAGTATTCATATTCTCGAAAAGAATGTTCTTAAAAGTCATCGTAAATAACTTCCTAAAGTTAGGATAACCTCCATCCTGTCTTAAATACCCAAATGTAAGTTGTTTAATTAATTTATTGGGTAGTTTCAAATTTTAAGCATTACAACATAGCATTAGCTAGCAAACATACATATTACTACTAGTAGGCTACCATATGTGGATGAGTGAAGAGACACGATCAAGAGTATTCACCCACATTCCTGGTTGTGATTTCTATTATGTGTAGCAGCTAGTGCAGTGTTCCAGACTGAGACCAAATGGACCAACTGATGAGAGCAGCCATTTCTGTTACACATGAGAAACATCAAAGAAACGAAAGCGGAAACGGAACTGCGGTACTCGTTTTGACCTGCACTCGGAGCAATAATAGATAGCACAGTGCGAGCTCACACACGGGCCGACCTTGATCACACCACACCGCTACTACACAGTGCTGGAGATCCAGTAGGAAAGAGTTAGAATTCACCACATAATTAATAACATTGTTAGCCTGGATGCCAGCCGAATGTAGTCCCGCCCACAACATTTGAGTTTGGGAAATTCGGTCTGGAATTGATCCGTTGTGGAGCAACTATGCCCGAACTGAAGCTGTTCGGACCAATGAAATTGTCAGGGCGGACTTTATATGATGATGGACATATGATAAACTGTAACATAAGCACTTTCATTACCAAAGAGCACTTGGGTTGAATTCGGTCTAATCCCAACTGAGAACTTGTTTGTATATGCATTCCCATCCACTATTTCTCTCAAAATGATGATCGTGTTGGTAAGTACTCTGTGTGTTATTTACATTGCTTCTTCCGATATCTTATATTGGGCACTTTTTGCCCTTAAATTGGCTTATTCTTACTGTTGACATTGAAAATGATGTATGTGTTTTTCTGACAGTTTTCGCCTGGACAATAGTCATATTTGCTAATTATCTTTAATGTATTTGACCTGTTTTGATCCGATTCTTTTTTACAACACCGGCAAAGATCGTTTACACTCATCTTCATCTTCTACTTCTTCCAGCGTGTGTGCAGTTGAGTTCTGTTCACAACTAACGTTATGCGTTGCTCCATTGCTCTGATTGGTTGTAGGTCTATCCAGTTGATGTCTTTCCTGGTTCGGTTTAAACATGCCCCATAATCACAGCCCAATGGAGCAGTATCAGACTCATATTCTGACTAGAATTGAGTATGACGACATCAGGCTATAACATTGCTACTGTGAGATCTCCATTTCTGCTCATAAGTTTCATACCCCTTACAGAATATGCAAAATGTTAATAATTTTAACAAAATAAGAGAGATCTGTGATCTTTGCCTTGCAATTAATAATAAAAAATAAGAAAAGGTAACGTCCGGTTACGTATGTAACCCTCGTTCCCTGAGGAGGGAACGGAGACGTACGTTAGTGACTAACGAATGGGGGTTTCGCTTAGAAGCCAATCATCTTCATTGTATTCAACAGCGCCCAATGGCAGTGCCAATGCCATGGGCATGCGGAATTTGCATGCGTAACTCCGCCCCACCTCGTGGGTATATAAGGAAGTACGCTGGCAACATCGCATTATGTTACTGCTGCAGGAGCCAAGACTGAACTCCGCGTTCCAGGCAGCACAGCTGAGGTGGCTAAGGAAACGTACGTCTCCGTTCCCTCCTCAGGGAACGAGGGTTACATACGTAACCGGACGTTCCCTTTCGTTCAGTCACTACGACGTACGTTAGTGACTAACGAATGGGGGAACCTTTAAAACAGCGCCACTCAGCTGTCATCCAGTGCCCTGCGTAAGTGTGAGATCCCGCCACTTAAGGCCCTAGGACTCCCACTTATCACAGGATTACCAAGGTACACTGGGAAGCATATCCCAGTGAGGGAATGCCAAGATGCCTACCCGTGGGGAGGACTTAGAGAATACACATATGACCCGCTGTGGGCTGCATATGGAAGATCTCTAGGGTACCAGCCGAAGGTGGATTTTTAACCCTAGGTGTGGCAGGGACTTGCCAAGGGAAAGACACCTGCTCACTGAGGAGGCTTACGGTGGGAATACTCGTGTGGGGGTCGCCGGAGGGGAACCATGCACACGGAGCACCTGGCCGGACATGAGGGTCTGGGCTCGAAAGGGCAGACTGAACTGATGTCGGCGTCAGCAGTGCTGGAGGAGCTCAGGGCTCTCGGGGAGCTCACCTGAGGAAAATATCGCACGTATCCAGTCCTGGGAGTGGAATGGCGAGCAAGCGAAGACACCTGAGCCTGGCCCATTACCGGCCCCTCGGGGGGGCGAGTACAAAGTCGGACACTGGCTCCACTCGGAGATTGTAGAATCTGGCGAATGTGTTGGGTGTCGCCCAGCCTGCAGCTCTGCAGATGTCTGTTAGCGAGGCGCCATGCGCTAGAGCCCAAGAGGAGGCCACACTCCGGGTGGAGTGTGCCCTCACACCAAGGGGACATGGTCGACCTTGCTGCTGGTAAGCCAAAACAATGGTGTCCACCACCCAGTGAGACAACCTCTGCTTTGAGAGAGCACTTCCCTTCCGCTCTCCACCATAACAGACAAAGAGCTGGTCTGAGGTCCTGAAACACTGCGTCTTGTCTACGTAAGCGCGGAGAGCGCGTACTGGACAGAGCAATGCCAAGGCTGGGTCTGCCTCCTCCAAAGGCAGCGCTTGCAGGTTCACCACCTGATCTCGGAACGGAGTGGTAGGAACCTTGGGCACATATCCGGGCCGGGGTCTCAGGATCACGTGAGAGTTAGCCGGCCCGAACTCAAGGCACGCTTCGTCAACCGAAAATGCTTGCAGGTCCCCGACCCTCTTAAGCGAGGCCAATGCGGTCAGCAGAGCCGTCTTCATAGACAAGAACTTAATCTCGGCCGACCGCAAAGGCTCAAAGGGAGGCCTCTGCAGAGCACTTAAGACTACTGAGAGGTCCCAAGAGGGAACGAGAGGAGAGCGAGGAGGATTCAGTCTCCTCGCTCCCCTCAGGAACCTGATGACCAGGTCGTGCTGACTTACCTTTTTGTCTCCCAGGAGATCGTGGTAGGCAGATATTGCGGCCACGTAAACTTTAAGGGTGGAGGGAGACAGCCTTCGCTCCACCCCCTCCTGGAGAAACGATAGCACGGACCCGATCGGGCATTTCCAGGGGTCTTCTTGGCGGGAAGAGCACCATGTGACGAAGAGGTTCCACTTCAACGCGTAGAGACGTCGTGTAGACTCAGCTCTAGCGGAAGTGATGGTAGCGACCACCGCAGGTGGAAGGCTACTCAAACCTACCGTGTCCCGTCCAGAAGCCACACGTGGAGCTTCCAGAACGCTGGACGCGGGTGCCAAAAGGTGCCCCGTCTCTGAGTCAGGAGGTCCGGTCTCAGAGGAATAGGCCAGGGAGGGGCTGTCGCAAGGAGTAAGAGTTCGGGGAACCAGGTCTGGCCGTGCCAGTACGGGGCGACTAAAATGACCTGCTCCTTGTCCTCCCTGATCTTGCACAGTACCCGTGCAAGAAGGCTCACTGGGGGAAACGCATACTTGCGTAGCCCTGACGGCCAGCTGTGCGCCAGTGCATCCGTGCCGAGGGTGCCCTCGGTCAGGGAATAATACAGGGAGCAATGGGAAGAGTTCTGGGAGGCAAACAGATCTACCTGTGCGTCGCCGAACCGTTCCCATATCAGCTGGACCGTCTGGGGGTGGAGTCTCCATTCTCCGGGGAGAGGCTGAAACCGTGAGAGCTCGTCGGCTGCACAGTTCAGGTCTCCCGGGATGTGGACAGCACGAAGGGACCTCAGGCGCTTCTGACTCCACAAAACGAGATGGCGGGCGAGTTGAGACATACGGCGGGAGCGTAGACTGCCCTGGTGGTTGATGTACGCTACTACGGCCGTGTTGTCTGTCCTGACTAGCACATGTTGACCCCTCAGCAACGCTCGGAAGCGGTGCAGGGCGAACCGTACAGCCAGTAACTCGAGGCAATTGACATGCAGAAGACGCTGGGGTCCTGTCCAGGAGCCCGCGGCTGCTTGTCCATTGCACATGGCACCCCAGCCTGTGGATGATGCATCTGTTGTCACAACAATATGCCTGGAAGCTCGTTCTAAGGACACTCCGGTCCGTAGAAACTTGAGGTTCGACCACGGGGTGAGTGTCTGTAAGCAGGCCCGAGTCACTTGTACCCGGAGCGTGCCAGACCGCCATGCCCATCTCGGGACTCGATCGCGTAGCCAGTGCTGAAGCGGTCTCATATGAAGCAATCCGAGCGGCGTTACCGCGGCTGCAGATGCCATATGCCCCAGGAGCCTCTGAAAATGTTTCAGTGGAACCGCACTCTGGCCCTCGACTAGTCGAAGGGCAGTCAGCAGAGACTGCGCGCGCTCGCTCGAAAGCTGCGCGCACATGGCGACCGAGTCGATATCCATACCGAGAAAAGAGATCCTCTGCGCGGGGCAAAGTTTGCTCTTCTCCCAGTTGACCCGAAGGCCCAGACGGGCTAGGTGATGGAGCACCAGATCTCTGTGTCCGCAAACCTGCTCTCGAGAGGGACCCAGTATGAGCCAGTCGTCGAGGTAATTCAGGATGCGGACCCCGTGCTGCCGAAGGGGCGCAAGGGCTGCCTCGGCAATCTTCGTAAAGACGCGAGGGGACAGAGATAGCCCGAATGGTAGAACCGCGTACTGATATGCCCGCCCCTCGAAAGCAAACCGTAGGAACGGTCTGTGTCGAGGCAAAATGGAGACATGGAAGTAGGCGTCCTTCAGGTCGATCGCTGCAAACCAATCGTGTGGACGAACGCATTCGAAAAGGCGTTTCGCTGTCAACATCTTGAACGGAAACCGGTGAAGGTAACGGTTCAAGATGCGCAGGTCCAGGACTGGCCGTAGCCCACCGGTCTTTTTGGGTACAATGAAGTACGGGCTGTAAAACCCGTAATTCATCTCGGCTGGAGGGACAGGTTCGATCGCACCCTTCGCCAGTAGGGTGGCAATCTCCGCTCGCATGACGGGGGCGTTGGCCCCGATCATGGTGGAACGGACTCCCTGGAAGCAGGGAGGAACCTGTGCGAACTGAATCGCATAGCCGCGCCTGACGGTCCGCTCGACCCAGCGGGACAGCCCTGGAAGCTGAAGCCAGACATCCAGAAACTGCACCAGCGGGGTCATACGGTGTACAGACGTACCCGGTGTGGGCTTGCAGCGATGCAGCGTCACCGGCCCGGACATGGGAGGCTGAGGGGCGTCCCGGTGCGGGGGCACGGTTGACAGCTGCGTCCTGACAGAGGAGACCAGGGAAGGACGCGCGTTCCACTGGGGTCTGCTCTGCCAGGAGGCTGGCGACAGAGTGGGATGCGAGTGGCGGGACCCGTGGGTGGCGCGCACCGTCATCACCGGACTCTGTGGGCTCAGGGATGGGAGTGTTAATTCTTTCTTTGACCAACATAGGGTGCTGCTGACCCGGGGGCCAGCAGCTGAACAAAGGATTCTCCCCCGGCCCTCCACCGGGGGAAGGAGTGGTCCTGCCACCATCTCCTTGAAAGAATTTCCCATCCCTGAGCCGTCCGTCTCAGGAGCGCCGCTTGGCCTGGCGTTTAGCGGGGCGCGGGGCGGCCTGAGGGGACTTGGACGCCTTCCTACGGCTTCCTCCGCGACCCGGCCCGGGTGAAGGCTGCTGCTTGGACCGGGTGGGAGGGGCGGGAGCCTTAGGAGGGCGTCCTCGGCGTGGAGCAGACTGAGTTGACTGCGCCGGCGGCGGGCTGGAGGCAGCAGCTGGCCGCCGGGGCAGTACGTGCTTGATAGCCTCAGTCTGCTTCTGGGCGATTGAGAACTGTTGGGCGAAGTCCTCAACCGCCCCGCCGAAGAGGCCGGCCTGGGATATGGGGGCATCGAGGAAACGGGTTCGCTCGGTGTCCCGCATATCGGCCAGGTTCAGCCACAGATGACGCTCCTGGACCACATTTGTGGACATCACTTGACCCAGGGAGCGTGCGGTCACCTTCGTCGCCCGGAGAGCGAGGTCGGTGGCGGCACGCAGCTCATTTAAGAGCCCCGGATCAACTCCACCCTCGTGCATGTCCTTGAGGATCCTGGCCTGGTAGACCTGAAGGATCGCCATGGCATGCAGTGAAGCGGCAGCCTGCCCCGCGGCTCTGTGCGATTTCGACACCAAGGTTGATGTGAATCGACAGGCTTTGGAGGGGTGCTTAGGGTCGCCACGCCAGGTTGAAGCGCTCTGAGGACACAGTTGCATCGCAACAGAACGTTCAACTGGAGGGACCCCAGTGTACCCTTTAGCTGCCGCCCCATCGAGGACGGAGAAGGCGGAGGAAGTCAGTGAACGGTCACGGGAAGACAACGGGGACTTCCAGGACCGCGTGAGTTCCTCATGCAGCTCGGGAAAGAAAGGTATTGAGGGCAAGGACTGACGGGTGTCAGCGCGAGCCCCCAAAAACCAATCATCGAGCCTTGAGCGTTCGGGACAGGGTGGAGGGTTCCACTCGATCCCTAAACTCGCGGCTGCCCGAGACAACATGGCTGTCAGCTCTGGATCTGACTCGGGCAATGCTGGCACGCCCGAGGGCGGCAGCACAGCCGAGTCATCATCTCCAGAGGACTCGAGCCCACCTTGTGATGCGGTGATCGACATCGCATCCTCCTCTGGAGCGCCAAACGAGATGCGCGGGGGGGCCGGAGCCGGCCCCGCGATCTGCGTCTGATCACTCGCGGGTTGCAATGTGCAAGACGGGGGTGTGGCCCGAGGCATGAGCGTCGGGGCTTTGTTCCACACCGTGACCGTCAAGTCACCCTGACCACCAGCCGAAGTACTGGGCCTCTGGGACTCAGTAGATCGGGGTGTGGTAGAGGGGACTCTCACTTCAGAACGAAGGTCATGGAGTCTTGACCGCAACATTGCGATGGTCATGTTCCCGCAGTGAGAACATGACGCATCCACGAACGCTGTCTGAGCATGCTGAAAGCCCAAACATACCAGACAGTGCTCGTGCCCATCAAAGGAGGAAAGCAACCGACCACACCCAGAAGTACACGGACGAGACATCCTGAAAAGGACGCGTCACGTGCAAGCTCTTTTATGAGAGGAAGCCTCGCAGAGAACGCCGAAGCGCCCAGGGACCAACACACCAGCTGTCAGCAGACCACTGCGCAGATCAGCAGAGCAGGAAGTATGAAGATCACTGGAACGCGCCGTAACACCAACGCCTCTGGAAAGCTGCTCGTCTCGAAAAGCTGTCGAAGACTCAGATCAGGCTTGTAGGAGTGAAGAGATCCTCTTGGCTCCAAAGCAGAAACATAATGCGATGTTGCCAGCGTACTTCCTTATATACCCACGAGGTGGGGCGGAGTTACGCATGCAAATTCCGCATGCCCATGGCATTGGCACTGCCATTGGGCGCTGTTGAATACAATGAAGATGATTGGCTTCTAAGCGAAACCCCCATTCGTTAGTCACTAACGTACGTCGTAGTGACTGAACGAAAGGGAACTTTTTGTGACTTTTTATCTTACAATTCTGACTTTATATCACGCAATTTTGAAAAAGCCAGAATTGTAAGATGCAAGCTCAGAATTGCGAGAGAGAAAAAAGCCAGAATTGTGAGATAAAATTTGCACCTTTTTTAATTTTAGATTTAGTGGCTGAAACAAGCTTCCAATGCAATGCATTAAAAGCAGGGGCTAAACACTTACTAATTATCGAAGGCGATACGTCCGTGATAATTAATGCGATATGGCTCAGCTTGTCAGTGAACTACGGCTCTGTGTAGTAAATGCCGCTCTATCTGAAAGCAGGTGATGGCGATTTACTACTAATCAAGGAACCGGCTTTACTGACGAGATGCGCCTAGCAATGTCATGCGATATATCGCCCAGCCCTATTTAAAAGATCATATTTTTTTCATGAAGTACTGCCCTTCAGAAGCTAATAACTTTCCCAGAAGACAAAATAGGTAAAATGTACCCTATTCATCCAATTAAAACAATCTAAATGCATTGTGTTGCCTTCTTGATCATCAGAAAAACTGATGTTATTTAAAATAATATGCAGAGGAAAACAAGTCCTATGTTTGGTGGTCCCTTTGTATTAAATACCTTATTAGTATTCCAAAGTATTCTAAAGTATTTAGATTGAGTTACAAAACTTGTGTAATCTAACAAAATGCATTACAAATGACTTGTTAAAGCATGTAATTCGTAATCTGTAGTTAAATACATTTTAAAAGTAACCTTCCCAATCCTGGAGATCTAGTGAAAGCGTTCTGTGCAGAATTCTTCGTTATAAACCACAGATATCAGATCAACATGGATTTAAAGCTGTAGTCTACGATGTTGAAAATCAGTCGAGAAAGCCTGAATTTTTAAAAAACTCATCCCGCCCCTCCACACGCACACCCCTCCCCTCTGTGCTACCTGATCCCTCCCACCGGGAAACGACCTGAACAACGTCACTCAGTCAAGCAGGAGTAAACATCGGAACAGAGATGTTGATAGCTCAAAGGCACACGTTTGAGTTCACGCTCACGCAAGATTAGCAACACATGCAATGTTCTATCGGCTCGAACAGAAAACCGCAAACGTTAGGCCTATTGAAATAGTCAAGCACTTCAAGAAATATAATTACTTTGACCCGTGATAGGCGATGCTAAACGGCTAACATTCCAATGCCGACCGGCAGCATGATCATGTTGTCATGCTGATAAAAAGCTATTTATGTAATACACCACACCATAAAAGTATAAATAAATGTTTACCTGCTCAACAAATAATCAGCGTCGGTTTTAAGTCCAAAGGTTTCTCTGAAGCTTCCTCCAACGGGCAACGGTGGACCCTATATTGATTCGGCTTTGAGTCCGGCGTTCTTCACATTTATTTTAAATATCTGCTCTTTCCTCAATTGACTTTCTCTTTATTCCAACCTTGACTGTTGGGGCGAGCAGGGGCCGCTTGCCGCTGTCTGTTTGTTGGTTTTTCTCCATTGCTGAGTTAACGCTGCCTACTTGCCAGCAAAATTTCATGTCGCAGGAGGGGGCGGGGTGGGGTGCGGTCGGGAGGAAACGCGAGTGGAGCAGGGATTGGATGAGAGCAGTTAACCAATGTAAGCTGTCCGGCTGGACAGCTTACATTGGTCAATTTCTCTGCGGGTGTACACCCAATAGAGTGAATGGATTTTTTTCATTCTTTTTTCTCTTCATATTGTTAGGATTGTACTGTAGAACCATAACCAGCATCTAAACGAGATTATTAATAATGAACAATCTTTGAAATCGTAGACCATAGCTTTAATGTAGTAACA
The DNA here is from genome assembly GCA_033150135.1 of Gobio occitaniae. Taxonomy (NCBI): domain Eukaryota; kingdom Metazoa; phylum Chordata; class Actinopteri; order Cypriniformes; family Gobionidae; genus Gobio; species Gobio occitaniae. The sequence continues at coordinate 102,215 of JARQWZ010001977.1, read as the reverse complement.
TCACACAGGATTGTGGCAGAAATTGTCATTTTACATTATTAACCTCAGGGTTCTTTCAAAATGTGAGTGAAATTCAAGCACTTTTAAGGGCTTCATACTTTTTCCAGCACTTTAAAGCTCTAAATATTATCCCATTTTAATGTTAATTTTTTTTTATGTAATGATTTGTCAAACCAAAAAGTTTAAAGGTGTGGGCCACTTTGCGGCAACCAAGCACTTTTATTTTAAAAACACATTACATTACCACTATAACCAGTAGATGATCGTGGCGATTTCTGTGGTCGTGGCTCCTAAACGGTGGTCCTACATGAGAGAGGTTCAAAGACGGCCGTTGTTTTGTGACCAAAGATACCCTACGATAATTCCTCCTATATACAGACTGTCGTGATGCCCACTCAGAGCTGCTTTGGGTGGGCTTTGAATCCATTTTCCACTGCAGTGGAAGTCTGGGAGCCTGGAAGTCCTCCAGAGCTACAGGGTGATTGTGGCAGTCACCCAAGGCCGAACAGAGGGTCCTCTGGGCAGTCAGAGAAGTTGGATGGATCCCTCTGGATGGATGGAAGCAGTGCGTTATAGAGTCTGTGATTTCTTTATCTGTGAAGACCTTTCATATGGCGTGACACTCTCAAACACACCTGTAATTGTGGTTGGGTTTTTTTTCGGCTTACAATGTTGTTCTTTTTGTTCAGCTGTTTCTTTACTAATCTGGGCTTTCACCACCATGCATTCGTCATATTTTTCTCTGTGCTGTTTCAGGTGCTGAATTTAATTTGTCGTGTTGCCCTTTGATGTAGCATCTTTATTCTTACAAATTCTGCACAGTACCTCTCTCTGCTCAGTGTCGGTTATTTTATAGCCAAAATATCACCATACAATAGAGGTAGAATTTTTTCTGGCCACCAGTTCAGTCTCCGTCTGCTCTGCATCCATCTTCACCTGTTCTCCGCATTGCACCGGAAAAATCACGTCATGACCATACGCGCTACACGTGCCACTGCCTAACGGAAACGAACTGGTTTTTTTATTAGCGGTGTATAAAATGGGCAAACAGCTCTCAGAGAGAATGGGTTGTCATCTCCAAACATGCATTTATTTATTTAATAAAATCGCAGCATTTTGCGCCATATAATCGCACAGGCTTGACATCGCGATTGCAATTGCGATATGATTAATCGTGGAGCACTAAATTTTATATATATATATAATGTGACGAGTCTCTCTGGGCATATCAGCGTCGCCCTGGCAACCAACGCACGGCACCTGCACGACCTCATCACGGGCTGATCGGTCACAGCTGCACCCGATCAGCGAGAGGCTGTAAAATCCGCTGCCGCTCTCACTTGAGCAGACGCCCGTCTCATGCTGAACGTGCTGGAACTAATCCTCTTTCTCTTACCTCACAGAAGGCAGCGAGTGACCGACAGCCCGATTGAGCACGCTGGACACCCACCTTCACGAGCACGAGGACTTCACAGGACCACCAGCCACGACGACAGCACGCACCTTTGTTTCACCGTTTGCACCTATTCCCCAAAGTACTCACAATAAATCCACCCTCCGGGGTTCACTTTCACGAGCAACCTTGTTGTGTGATTTCTCACCCGTGACAATATATATATATATATATATAATCATATGGGTGTTTTGACACACACAGGCACCAAGAATAAGCACATGAATCTCAACAATGGTGACATGCTTCATGCCGCAATGCATGCTGGGAGCCATGAATTTTAAACTATTTATTGTCTTGATTGATTTCCGCCTGTGTGGCTTTAGTTGTAGTTTTTGTGCTTGATGGTGTTGAACCATCATCACACTGTAACATTGATCCAAAACCATTGATACCAAAACCCGTTCCAAATTACAACACAATGGACCGTCCGGTTGTCCAAGATTCCATTTACTGAATGAGGAGTTACTCTGATCTGACCAGACAAAGTCTTCAGGAGATGCCGTGCGATACAATCCAATCCATAAGGGTCCCGTTTCCACAGTTTTCAGCAGCAGCTGGTCGTTATCCTCCTGTTCATCGACGGTGGCGAGATCTGTGTAATGCTCTCTGCAGTATTTCTGCGCATCCGTCCAGGTCATGGCCTGAGACACTTAGACAAACTGATGAAGAGAGAATGTGACGTGCAACAGAGCTGGAGGAAGAAGAAAGATAACATGAGTTTACGTTCAGGTTATATTCAGCGGACATGAATCAGAGTATTCAAATATTATATTCACCCCTTTCTCCTCAGCTATAACAAAACTATTTTCTGCTTTGGGTCATGAAACTGTTATTTCTGAATGTTCTCTTTACATGTTCAAAAACATTTTTTGTCTACAGTTCTTTTTGAGAATCAACAGAGGCTTTATTGAAAATATTTGGTCACCATTATGATGATAAGTGTTTCATTTAGTTGGGCAGTTTGACTATTGTCTTTTTATGTGAGTTTGTGGTTTTTGTAACAGTGTTTACTGAAACGCATAATTTAACGTTAATTTAACACGGGGTAATTTATTGTGGCACAGCTGAAATTGCTTCACAACATTGATTGGTCTGGCAGTTCTACCAGGTGTCCGAAAAGGACAATACATTTGCAACATGTTTGCAGAGAGCTAGAGCTGTTAGATTTTAATAAGTCGTCACATGTTTATCAGTAAATTAGATCCCTTAATTCGATCTTAAAGTGACAGCAGCCTAATAATCGTCTGTGTTATTAATCAAATAAGAAAAGACCAAGAGAAAATCACTCACTGCTATTTAGTAGTGTTGTTTTACATTTGATTACTTTCTGTTGATATATCACTGCATGAAAAGTGGGATTTTCGTCAGTATGTGGCACTGTAGATTGCCGTGAAACTTCAGGTTTAGGACTGTGCACGGCAATTTGCAGGCAACATCGAAAACTGCCGGAAATTGTTGGAAATTGACGTGGGCCTTGCTTGGCAGTTGTCCCCCCATGACCCCCCCTCGCCTTAATTCTAGGGGAGGCTTTATCATGTAAATGAACATGCTGTGAGCTACACAAAGGCAAATCAGAGTAGCAGCAGGGGGAGTTTTATCTAGGTTCTGAATTTTTTAAACTAAAACATTTTAAGTTAAATGTACTCGTTTTAGTTCACATTACTAAATTTTTAGGGCAACCAGTTTGCTCCAATTTTTTAAGTAGATTCAACTTGTCTGGGCTAACAGAGTAGATTAATTACTCTGTATGTCATTAGCAATAACCAATGTTATGTAAAAAAAAAAAATACATGCCTATGCCTATATGTAATTGAAGCACTTTTGCCACACCCATTAACTTAAATAAAGTGAAAATAAATATAATAGGTTTTTCTGGAGCTGGTGGTCTGAAACCTCAATGAGGTTGAAGAATATAGGGATTAATTAAGCCCCTCTGTGGACTGATTTCCGGACTCTTGTGATTCTCTATCTCTCTCACACACACACACACAATCACACACACACACACACACACACACACACACACACACACACACACACACACACACACACACACAAACACACACACACACACACACACACACACACACACACACACATCTGTGCAGCAGAGGTGGAAAGAGTAACAAAATATTCTACTCAAGTAAAAGTACTATTACTTCAATGAAATTTTACTTAAGTAGAAGTAAAAGTACTTGTCTAAAAATTTACTCAAGTAAAAGTAAAAAGTAGTTCATTTAAAATGTACTCAGAGTAAATGTTACTGAGTTACTTTTTTTAACAGCGGGGTGGGGGACTCTCTCATGTAGGGTTCTAATAAAGAATGAGATTTTCACAATATTAAAACATCAGTTTCACAGCATCACGGTATTAATTATTTAATAAATAAACTGTATTATTAAATGATGGTTATTATTATCACCAGTTAAAATGGCATTAAATTAATGAAAATTGATTTTTTATTTTGGTTGAACAAATGCTTTATTATAACAAACTTGAAACCATTTGTTTTTGTTTTTTATGAAAATTTCAATAAAACATGTCTAATGAACTAAAGTAAATAAATTATTATTAATTAGATTAACAACTTTAAGAATAATAGTCTTATGACATTTTTATTTTTATGATTTAATACAAATACATTACCAAAACGGTGGTAATCAAATAAAAAATATATTCTTAAACAATGTTTAAATTATGTAATATTATTATTGTTGTTATTATTATTTATTGTAGGCCTACAATAGTAATATATTTCTGTCACAATTTCATCTAGTTAAACCGTTTATTTTGACAGGTTTTAGTGAGGACCTATTTCAGTGAAGATCTGTTTCAGAATGTATTTGATAATGGCTTTTAATCAAATAAAATCATGAAAATATGCATTAGGGGGTCTCAGATCAGCTCTGAAATGTTCATATGTCCATGTCCAAATGTTTTTGGAGACGTTAAACACCACGAGCATCGCGTAGGCTACTTAAGTATGTAGGCTTGTAGACGAAACGGCGCTGCTCATTCACACAGAGACAGAATAAACAGATCTTATATTCACATAGCAGTGTTTTGAGCTTTAACCCCTTTGTGTACAGAGATCGCCGACGGCCCCGCGTTTGATAGTGTTTACATTGATCGCTAGTTTACAATATCATTTTGTCAAGTAATAAGGTCAACCAGTGCATTGTTTGAAAGATAAGAGACTGCAGATTCGTATCTGTATAAGTATTATACAATCAAGATAACTTTGCAACGTTTTTTTGTCATTCTGTATGAATCTAAACAATGTGATATGACAACAAAGAGAGGGGGGTCCCTTACCTTTTTGTGCTTTGGAAATGTAATGTTTGGCAGAATAATGGTGACTTCGACCTTTTTTCCATGGGAAGAGTCCAGTGTACGATGTCCATAGTAAATATTTGTCCAAAAACAAGCAAACTGGTAATAAAAGCTATAGAACTTCTGTTGTTTACTTCCTGAAGTTTACTAATCACGAGGACGCTGTCCTGTTTATTTGATGAACTGTACGCATGAAGCGCATTATTCAATGAAATATAACGTATCAATGTATTTAGTAGAGTGTCTGGAACTGAATGAGAACCGCCCAGAAGATATCTGATGAAAACTAGCCACGCAATTTTAGAAAAGATTGAAAGATGACAGTCACTTTTGGTGACGCATGATTATCCACATGCAAATGTGTTTGGTAAAAAAAAAAAAAAAACAGCAATGGGAAAGTCTTGTGTTGTCATCTAACATGTAGTATATGCAATAACGAATACGCCGATGTGTTGATTAGCATAAATCTCGCGAGTATCACATTGTATTTTTGTTTGCGTAACCATTTGCATCCTGGAAAATTACTCACGCACGCCCCTCGTGACGCATAGAGGTTCCCTTGCTACACTTGCTCACTAGCGCTCGCTCTGTCAGCATTCGCCTGCAATGGATCCACGTCGAAGACAGAAGTTATTTTCTCCTGCTGCTGCATTGGAAGAACTTTTGCGAAGCAGTGATGAAGAAAATGTGGAATAATCAGAAGAGAGTGCTGGATCCAGCGTCGACTCTGAAGAAGAGGAAATGTTTTTGGAAGGTCTCGATCCTGTTTTAGATCGGTAAGTGTCTACATTTAGTATGTTTTTGTTGCTTTGTTTTGTAGTTTTGTGTTTCTACACTATTACGGCTTATTAGTACATTCAAGTACCGCAAAATTCCTTTTTTATTCAAGTTCTGAGTTAGAAGCTAGTGATGTAAGTTGTAACAATGTATCGTGGATAGTGAAAATCTGTATTGTGTATATTTCACCCAAAATAAAAATGACAGTGTGAGGAAAAAGTTAAATTTCACAGTGTTTTAGTGTCAGTACTACATTCAATTACTATAAAATGTTGAATATAATGTATAGTAATGCAATGGGGGAATATTTGTGGGACCTGATAATGACAAATGTCTTATGTTGCCACTAAAAAGTGACCAGCAATATTTTAAATATATCTAGTCAGTGAGTGGGTGAGAGTGTAAGCATATTTGTCCAAAATAATTCAGTCTTTTCGGCTATTATCACCAGAATAGCTTTTACTATGTTGTCACCATTGTCCTGTGCGTTTGGTTATCAGCACCAGGTCCAAGCCTATTCATATCCACCCCAATGTAATACAAATTTAGCATTTCGGTATATTTTTTGTTATCCTTTTTACAATATGCCTTGGAGTATCGCAATAATATTGTATTGTGAGTTCAGTATTGTGCTATTTATCGAAATGTGACATGGGAGTATTGGTAAACCTCTAGAAGAAACCCTGTACAACGTACTTGAGCATATAACTTTATGTATGTACAGTTGTGTATGTAGAAAGCAGGACAAAGTTCAGACCAAATGTGTCAGAGGAAAAAATGCAATAATATGTGCTATTTTCTGTGCAAGATAATCTGTTATGTTGGGTTTATTTCTAATCCTTTTTGTGTAATTCAACAGTGAGGAAACTTCAGATGATGACTGGGTACCAGAGGCCTCTGGAAAACAGACAAAACGTCCCTGCCTGGCTGCAACATCTCTCGCTGCCTCCAGAAGTTCCAGGGGAGGAGGAAAGAAAGGAAGACAGAGACAGCGCAGTACTTTGTGGTAAGCAAATAATGTGAAGCAAGAAATGTTTCTTGAGAGAAGAAACTGTTTTGGGGTATGATTATTGTCTGATTACAGTCTGAGTCATTAGCTGGTAGTGTAAATGTTTCAATAAGGGAAACAACAGAGTGGGTATGGAGGTCGATCACTGTATGTGAAAGATCCTTTGAATTTGAATAGAAAATTTGTAAGCTTGTGTAAATGTGCCATCAGGGCAACAATAGAGTGGGTATGTAGGTAGATCACTGTATGTGAATGATTCTTTGAATTTGAATAGAAAATCAGTAAGTTGATGTAAATGTGCCATCAGGGCAACAATAGAGTGTGTATGGGAGTAAATTGCTGTAGTTTTTTCTATGTGTAAGATAAACAGTTGTGTTGGGTTTATTTCTAATCCTTTTTGTGTAATTCAACAGTGATGAAACTTCAGATGATGACTGGGTACCAGAGGCCTCTGGACAACCGCCAAAACGTCCCTGCCTGGCTGCAACATCTCTCGCTGTCTCCAGAAGTTCCAGGGGAGGAGGAAAGAAAGGAAGACCGAGACAAACTCAGTACTTTGTAAATAGTCCTTTTTTTGGGGGGGGGGGGTTATCACTGTGTTGAATAACTAAGGAACAGATGTTTGTTGCTGTATACAATATATACATAAATAAAACTTTTTATTTGCTAAATAATGTATGTCATTATTCTAAACCTTTAAATTAATGGAAGTGAACAAAGACTTTGTTAAACGTCTTATACGTTACCAAGTGTCACTTTGGTGTCCTTTTGGAGCTCTTTCAAAAAAATATTATTTTACAAAAAAATATGCACATACATGCATTTTTATAAACATTTAGGGGTGAAAAATATACCAGAGAAAGTATATAAATTGAGCTTTGTCATGTTGTAATGAGAAAATAGATTGAAAGGATCAAACTAACTGGTTATACCTCATGGTAAAAGGTGGTTACCAAGTGTCCCTTTGGAGTCTCCAAGTGGCCTTTTTGGAAAGGTGCCTAGACATACTCAGAACTAAATGCTTGTAAAAAAGTCATTTTGGCTTGTATCAACTTCAAATTTGAAACGTACATTTAAAAGACATGTGGCTTTAGTTTACTTGTGTTTCCAGATCCATATATATTTCTGCCTTATGTATTTTTCTTGTTCATAAACCGTTATAATTTTTTTTTTCAATTGTCCATTGTGTTTGAGCTTATTTATCTCTCTACTAGTAATTTCTAGAGTAATTTTGAGTCTTTCATGGTAAACTGTCAAGTGTCAGCTTTCAAATAATACCTTTGATTTGTGTGTAGTCAGAAGGACTCATTAGCAGCAACAATTTTATTTTGGGTATGTCATTTTGCACTCCTTTGCCAAAAGTGGGGGTGACTGGTAAGGGGTTAATATTCACACACCATGTCGCGATTTGATTTATTGTAACGTTACAGCTCTACTGTCGATGTAATCATTCATCCATCCATCAGTTTGCGTGTTTTACGTCACATCTGCGTCATACTGTAAATTAAATAGTCATGTCAGGATTCCGGGATTCCCTCTGCATCACAGAAAACATTCGGCCTTAAATTATAAACGTACCTTTATCCGCACAGAGGGATGGTGTTCCCGAACATGTTCTATGTGTTTCCTCCTTTGCATCAACATTTTTTTTTTGCATATCCAAAGTATTTCCACTCTATCCAGGGGTTCACGACGGCGTTTCGCTTTCAGCTGGGTCTGACGTCTGTCTTGTCCGTCTCCATCTTTTTGTGATTTTTTGCGTGTTCGTTCTCCCGCTCTTCAATTCAATGCAGCCGTTTCCGGATCGCGTTTTTCCCCCCTTTGTATTATTTATTTTTACTCAGTAACGGATGTGGTTTAAAATGTAGCGAAGTACAATACTTCAAACAAAACATACTTAAGTAAAAGTAAAATTACAGATTTTTAAAACTACTTATAAAAGTAGAAGTACACAGAAAAACTACTCCATTACAGTAACGCAGGTAAATGTAATTCGTTACTTTCCACCTCTGCTGTGCAGGCAGACACACACACACACACACACACACACACACACACAGCCAAAATACATCAACTTTTTTTTTATTTTATTCACCTCTTAACATTCTTTTGTTTCATTTTCTTGTTAATTTAATACATTTCTTAAAATCAGTTTGTTGTTAGACTCCCTTCTTTGTAAACTGTCATAAACTGACTATATCAAAACAATCAATCCTAATCTCATCAAATTTGTGAGCGAGAACTGTAGTCTGTACATGCATGTGGTACTAAATACATTTTCCATTCTGTCCAGGAAAATGTATTAATACAGAGTTTTTTCATTAGTTCTGGAAAACATCCTTATAACTATGACCTCGGATGTGATTGGAGGAGCCCGACGAGCTTCTCGCCCTCGTCCAATTAGGTGCGAGGTCATGGCCATGACGCGTACAAAACTTGAAGACGAGCTTTAAATAGACGTGTTTTGGACTCTCTTTTTGTTTTATACATTTCATTTGTTTTTGCTGCTTTGCTTTTTCGTGATCAACAATGACAGGACGCCGTCTTGCCTTCAGCTCCCCTTCAAATCCTCTGCATGGACGCGACCAACTTTTTCGACTAATCTTTCAGGTGTCTTCACAACTCTGAGGCAAACTGCAGACGCTATGAACCAGAGCATGGGTAATGTAACGTTATGATTTAAAGAATATGCTTTTATTCAGCTGTACAAGGACATGGATGCGTTAATAGATCCAAGCTTAAAACTGCACATTTTGTTTACACAGACTATCCTCGCCTCATAACGAAGCCGTGAGCTCTTATCTGCTAGGAGCGATTTCCGCGAGTCCAGATTTAACCGCTGAACATGACGACATTGTGTGTAAGTATAACGTCTAATGTTTTTCTCATTCCTTGTTTAATTTTACCGTGACTGTTTTTATTAATACCAGTCTCATGTAATTGTTTTCCAGCTGCCTGTAAGACGTATTATGAATCGACACGCCGCAGCTTCAGATACAAACAACCTGAACTTACATCGCAGGCGGAAACTGCGAAGTTTAGCTCGGAGTCGATCAAGAAGAAAAAGGGTAAGATTTATTATATTAGATCCGTTTTTTCAATGTGAGTATTTTTCAGGTTGCTTATTGTCTTTATGGATTGTATTACAGTTGCTGAAAGCGAGACGAAGTGTGCTGGCTGAGGATGAGGTGGACATTTGGAAGTGCGCGACCATTGAACTCATGTCTGACGAGGAAGACGGCATTGTTTACGGGGTGTCTGGATGGATTGTGCGGCCACTGCCCTCTCATATACGCCTGTGTTCCCCGAATGTGTTGGCCACTTCTCTTTGACGTTATTGGAGGACAACATAAGATACATTACTGCTGCACTGTACATAGTTGTGTTTGACAATAAAGCTCTTTCTTTGAATGAACAGCTGTGTGTTTATAAATTAAGCTCTTTCTTTGAATAAACGGCACGGTCCGTATAATTTTCCCATATATTCCTTTATGGTATGAATAGTGTACTTCATAGCACAATAAACTTAATATAAAACATAAATTATTACAACATAAATTATATATTTATTATTATTATTATTATTATTATTATTGGGGTTTACATTTATAATGAGCCAGGGGGACCAATCATTTGCCAACCAATCACGAGGGATTTTTCTTGTTTAAATGTAGTGGCCTCAGCCAATACTGAGTGAGTAAATTCAAGTCTGGCCGTTGACTCTCTGGTTTCACTGCTATTCATATGCTAATTAGAGGCTTCGCACCTCCGCGCGGGGCTCTCCACCTACGTCATGGTTCGTTTACGACAATTTGTGGCACAGACAAACGCGACGTTCGCTGCCTCTAAATTGTCGAAAACTGCCGAAAATTAGGGAGATTTCCGGGAGTCTACAGGCGTTTACGGGGTCGAAAATCCCACTTTTCATGCAGTGTATGCATATGAATGCTATATGTGTTAAGCTCTCAGCTGTTCCTAATCACCTCTAAGCAGGGACGTGTCCCTACCAATATCCAGTGACTGATTTGTCCCTAGCAATATTTTCGATCAAAAATTTAAATATATTTATATATAACCACTGTTATCCCATTGTGTCTTGTGGTTTTTATGTATTACTTGTAGTGATTTATGGTCTTAAATATTAATAAGGTGATTTGGGTTACACGTCACCTGAGTGCGAGAGTGTCAGAAGACTCCTTCCTGTATTACGGGGCACCAGACAAGGAATTTCCCCTTGACAATAAATAACAATCATGAAAGTTCGTTGACTGAATTAGAATTATAAATTGTAGGACGTTTGTCATCTGACCAATCTGAAGGATTCATTAGATTTTGTTAACTTGTAGAGCCTCTTATTGTATTTTCAACACAAGGAAGATACAAGTCTGTCAAAGGTGGCCACGGTGTGGCCCTTCTCTGACATGAGGTTCATTTGCATAGCTTAAAGTTCATGTTTAGAACAATTTCCCTAAGGTTTTTCCTATGCAAAATTCACTTTCCAAAACAATTTCAGATTAACGTAGACATTGTGCTGAAAACAAAGTCCAAACATCATAGGGTTATGTTGAACTTTTACCTATGCATTTATGTGTACCCTAATGAGTGTTGTTTGTATGCATGTAAAATATACAAACTTATCCATTAAGTATATTGAGTCCTGTTAAAGGGAATGGAGAAGATTTTCTCCATTTTGTGTAAGAAATCCATGTTTTGTGCCTATAAGCCACATGGCAAAACCAGTTTGTTGAGTCTGAGTCAGTGGTCATTCACACTGTAGTCTCAGGACTGAGGGACTGGAGTGATAAATGGGCAAATGGTGAAGGTGTCACGATTCTATGAGAGAGGACTCAAATGCAGGAATGAGTGATCAGGGGTTTATTGACAAACAGCAGACAAGACAAGAAATGGTGAGGAGGTGAACAGTCCAAACAGCAGGCGGGTTAGGAGCACAATCACAGGCAGGAAGAGCAGCCACAATAACTAGCTCCAGAAGGTGGTAGACGGGAGAGCAGTTCTGACAGAGCAGCATGAGACCAGAGGATACCAGCGATGGCCAGGCAGGATTCCTAGGGTAATGCAGTCAGGTCATGTCAGGAAACTCACCAAGCTTTCAGCTAGGCAAGGAGAGCAAGCTGCCAGGGAAGCTCTACTTGCAGGACAGGAACTAGGGACAGAAAACAAGAGGAGACAAGACCAAAAGGCAGCACAAACACTTAGCACTACTAGTATAACACACGTAGGTATAACGTATAACGAACCAGCAACCACATGAGGGAAAGAACACACCTTATAAAGGGAGCAGAGAACAAGAGGAACAGGTGAACACACTCAGACAAACAAGGAGCAGAGAACATGAGGAACAGGTGAACAAACTCAGACAAACAAGGAGCAGAAAACATGAGGAAAGGGTGAGCACACTCAGACAAGGAACAGGTGAGCACACAATCAGTTAATCAATGAGGACTAGACAAGGACTAAACAAGGGGGCGTGGTAACAGGAAACAAGGAGGCAGGACACAGGGAGCACATGGCAAACACAAACCAAGACAAAGCCATGTGTTCATGCACAACACAAACAAAGACACATTAAACAAAGACAAAACATACAGAGCTGTCAGAGGAGAACCCTGACAGAAGGGATCAGTCTGTGATCAAAGATATGCTAATGTCATCATCCTTCCTTTCCACAAATGGTACCTGGCAATTGTTTTTGTAGGCTTCTCTCCTAGCCCACCTATTTCTTTGATAGTGGAACGTCTTTTGGAGGTGTGCGTTTAGAGTCCTGTCCTTTTAATCATGGGAGAGTTTGAAAAGGAAATCCTGTTTATCGCTATATACTTATTTTAAGCAGGAAACATCTTGTTGAGATAAAAAATCTCTTAAATTAAAAAACAAGAGGGTTCTGTGAAAAATGCGCAATTCCTGGTACACAAACGGTTAATAGATATAGAAACAGAATATATAGGACAACAATGGCACTAGTGAGACTTAACAATATTGCTGTGTGCCATGTCCTTCAGGACAAACTGGACAATATTGATGTGAAGCAAAAAATGCTTTTCTTATTTAGTATTTTTGTCTTGTTTCCAGTCTAAATATATAACAATTCTTAAATCAAAGATGCTTTTACTAGATATGTAAAATGACGTACTATATTTGTTTTCTTGTTCTCTGGAAAATCAAATCAAAATGAAGTGAGTTTTTGTTTAAAACAAGCTAAATTATCTGCCAATGGGGCAATCTGTCCCAAACAGAAACAAGATTATTTTTCTTACCCCGTTGGCAGATCATTTTGCCTGTTTTAAGTGAACACTCACTTCATTTTGATTTGATTTTCCATAAAACAATTAATCTGCAGAAATGTCATTTTACTTATCTAGTAAAATCATCTTGATTTAAGAATTGTTATATCTTTAGACTGGAAACAAAACAAAAATACTAAGTAAGAAGAGCATTTTTTGCAGCTATTGCATTGCACTATGAATGGAGTAAAGTAAAATCTCTGTTAAACTGCATCCTTGTCTTAATTAGTCATCTGTAACATTGCATAATTCATTAATTAACATATTGTTAAGGTCAATATAGACTAAAAACCTTAAAACATTATCCTATTAATTTCCTGAATCCTCAGGAAAACCTACATCAAACCTACGCCCTTGTCTCTAAGAGAGGCAATGGAATATGTCAATGCATGATACTTTCGATTCATTTTTTCTAATCCTTTAAATACATTGCTGTTAAGAATAGTATTATTCCGGTGATCAACTTTGTTACCAGAATGGCTACAATAACCCCAACAACCAGTCAATTGCAACATAAGGAAAGTTTATTAACATAATTCAAGAAACAAAAACAATAATGAAAGGGGCATCAGCGTCAAAAGGGGGCAAGGCCAAAACAACAAACATAAAGCTAACGCCTACATAATCAACTAACTGTGCTACAAAAGAAAACAAAATACAACAGGCTAAGCTAACTCCCTATCTAACATAACCAGGAGAAGAGAGGTAATAAAAAACAAGTGGCACCAACCTTCCTACGTACCCCAACGAAGAAAAATAGTGGTTTTAAATAATAAAGCTAGATCAGTATTTACCGTAGACATCTCAAATGAAAGGTCACTTCTCTCTTTGAAGTCTCAATCATAGATGTAAACAATGAGACAAAGGACAGAGATTCTACTCAAGTAGTCTCAACACAACTGGGACAAAGATACAACAAATCAAACTAAGAGCTTGAATATTACAACAGTCTGTCTGGAGATGAAGACGAGACCTCAGCCATTTCATCCAATTTGTTGCATTACTGCCACCTACTGTACTAACTTCTCTTTACACTATACTCTTTTATCCAGTCCAGTTTCTTCAAAAAAAATCTAATAAATATTCTCTTTCTTCCTGTTTTTCTGCACATTCTAAAATAAATGTAACATTTTCTACTAATCCTAAACTTTGTAATCATTTCTTGTCTTTCTTTCTTAAAGGAACTGTATGTAAGAAATGTATTTCAATTAATCATAAAATTGCCCTGATATGTCACTAGACATTAAGAAATCATGTTAATTTCAAATATTTATATCACTGACAACAGTAGTCCAGCCAAGATATTGTCATTTAAAAGTAAAGTTGCAGCCCTCAACTGATGTTGATGTTGACATGTTGTGTTTTGGCCTGAAGCGCCGCCCTCCACCTGTCTACCAATCACAAAGTCAGTAGTGTTTCGGCATCTGGGTTGCCAGCTCTGCTCTAGTTACCACAGCTGCAGCTACAAACTTTTTGGATAAAAAATAAAACTTTACGAAACCTAAAAGACCTTGTAATGAATCAAAAAAACGTAGTGACAATGAAAAAAACCAAAAGTTGCTGTGTAGGACTCGTCACTTGCCATTGGAAGCTCCTTGTAGCAGCCTACGTTCCTGTTGGATTCTGCAGCCTATCTGGCAACCTCGAGTCTGGGGGGATACACCGCTCTACAGTAATTTGAAAGTGATTGCAGTACCAGTTTTGGCCACAATCTTACATATATTTCCTTTAAACTTCCCACAATATATTAAAACATGCTCAACTGATTCATACTCCTGAAACTGACTGCTCATTCCTGTTGGATGTTTTCCCATAATATGAAGAGTACCATTAAGGTTACTATGCCCCATTCTTATTCTGCTTAAAATAGCTTGTTCTTTCCTACTCTTACCATTATGTCTTGATACACCAACTCTATTTTGTATAGAATATAAATGCCTCCCTTTTGTTTCATTATTCCACTGCTGCTGCCATTTATCCATTATTTCATTCCACACTATGCTCTTACCCTCTGACTTAGATAACTTTATACTGATTTCAACATTTTCCTTTTTTGTTGCCCTTTTTTGCCAACTTATCTACCCTTTCATTGCCCAGAATACCTGTATGAGCGGGGACCCACATAGATGCTATATTCTTCCCTTGCCTAACTGCTGTTGTATAAATAAATCAAATATCATAAATCAAGTCCTGATGATTTCTAGCCGTACCTGATTCAATGCTCGCAAGAGCTGATGCAGAATCACTACACATTAAAAAACGATTGTCACTGCCTTATACAAGTCACTCTACTCCTTCCAAAATGGCAACTAACTCTACAGCATACACACTTAAATAATCAGATGTTCTTTTACTAATATCTACCTTATACTTAGGCACAGTAAGTAACTCCTAAACCAGTTATATTTACTTCCTTAGATCCATCTGTAAATATCTGAATACAGTTCTTATACTTGTAATCCCTATATCTATAATATTCTTCTATTATATCATATGTCCTATCAAAATCTAAATCTACCTTTGGACATTCTAATACCCAAAATGGCTTAATTGGCCATATTACATTTTCCTCAAATTCTTTATTATATACTCTTACATCTTTTGCTATATGCTGTCCTGTCCATCCAAAGCTTTCCCTATGTACTTTCACCTTCTCCCAACTTAACTGTAAGACATTTTTAACTGGATGATGTTCTCTATGTCCTCTTACATTAATCCAATAGTTGGCTGCCAACTGAAGTCTGCGTAAACTCAAAGGCATTTCCCCATCTTCCACCTGCATTGCACACACTGGTGTAGTTCTCACCGCTCCTAAACATATTCTAAGAGCTCGAGCTTGCACTATATCTAGATTTGTTTACACAGACCTTGATGCTGACCTATATGCAATGCAACCATATCCTTTTGAATCCAAGATGGCGGCGCGAGTAGTTCGCGAGGCTCTGGGTCTCTCCAGATTCTGCAATTTTGCGGTATTTTTCCTGCTCATCTCGGGTCTGTTCGTTCAGAATAGTTGTGCCTTAACATCGTACACCCGTGGTGAGATTTTGGATATTGGTTTGCGAATTTCCGACAGTTTTATGGACAATCTTCGACTCCTTCCTGAGATCGCTAGGACACCCGAGGCTATGCACTCTACCCGGCCGGGCGGAAGTGCTCGCAGGCGGCGCCGAGATCGTAAACAAAGGCGGGGAAAACGCGGAGGTCTGAGAGCTAAGCTAAGGCTAAAGCTAAGGCTAACCCCACATCGGCTCTCTTTACCCAGTATTTTCCTTGCCAATGTACGGTCGCTAGTGAACAAAATGGAGGAGATTCGACTCAGCATCACACACAGCAAGAAACTTTTGAACTGTAACGTCCTAATCTTCACGGAAACCTGGCTAAACGGCGGAATACCGGACACCGCTATTGAGCTAGCAGGATGCCACACGCTCCGGGCGGATAGAACATTAGATGGCTCCGGTAAGACCAGAGGTGGTGGATTGTGCATTTACATTAACAAAGCCTGGTGCACAAACTCTGCTATTGTTGGGAGTCATTGTTCAGCTAACCTCGAGTTTCTCATGGTTAAATGTAGACCGTTTTATCTACCGCGGGAGTTCACTTCCACCATTATAACTGCAGCCTATATTCCCCCGGATGCTGATGCCAAGCTTGCTATGAAAGAACTTCATGCAGCCATCAGTAAACAACAGACTGATCACCCGGAAGCTGCTTTTATTGTTGCAGGTGACTTTAATCATTCAAACTTAAAGTCAGTGCTACCCAAGTTTCACCAGCATGTTTCCTGCCACACCAGAGGAAACAAAACCTTAGACCATGTTTACACAAACATGGCTGGTGCTTACGTTGCGACACCCCTCCCCCACCTGGGACAGTCAGATCACCTTTCTTTGTTCCTCATCCCCAAATATACATCCCTCATCAACCGTGTGAAGCCATCAGTGAAGACCATCAAGGTGTGGCCTGCGGGGGTTGATTCCACACTCCAGAAAAGGTTTCTACACACAGACTGGAGTGTGTTTGCTTCTCAAGCAAACACACTCCAGCCACCAGTGGCGCTCACACGGACATTGACTTCTACACCTCCTCTGTATTGGATCATATCAATACCACCATTGACAGTGTTACAACCCAGAAACAGATCACCACATACCCAAATCAGAAGCCATGGATGAACAGGGAAGTGCGACTCCAGCTGAAGTCACGCAATACTGCCTTCAGATCAGGAGATGCACAAGCCTACAGTACATCCAGAGCAAACCTGAAGAGGGGCATCAAAAAGGCCAAGCACTGCTACAAGCTAAAGATAGAGGGTCACTTTTCCAACTCTGACCCTCGACGCATGTGGCAGGGCATTCAGGCCATCAGTGACTACAAACCTACCCACTCCACCCCCGCAGCCACTGATGTCAACTTCCTGAACGAGCTAAACCACTTTTACGCTCGCTTTGAAAGAGACAACAGAGAAACTGCCACCAAGCTCAAACCCTCAGCTGACCCACCAGTCACACTCTCCACCACAGATGTCTGCAAGTCACTGAGCCGGATCAGCGCACACAAGGCTGCTGGACCAGACAACATCCCTGGTCGTGTTCTCAGGGCATGTGCGGAGCAGCTCGCTGAGGTTTTTACAGACATTTTCAACCTGTCTCTTGCCCAAGCAGCTGTACCATCATGCTTTAAACGCACTTCCATTGTGCCAGTGCCAAAACACTCTAACCCGAGATGCCCTAATGACTACCGCCCTGTAGCACTCACACCCATCGTCATGAAGTGCTTTGAGCGGCTGGTCCTGGAACACCTAAAAGACTCTCTACCATCCACATTGGACTCACACCAGTTTGCCTACCGCAGCAATAGGAGCACAGAGGATGCAGTTTCCATGGCACTGCACTCTTTGCTCACTCATGAAAGGATTGAAAATAATCAAAGATATTTGATATTTGAAATCCAACAAAGAAATTTGCTTTACTGTTGTCAACACATTTGCTTATCACAAGGACCTGGAAGACAAAAGGCAGGCCTGTAGGCCACATAAGGTGCCACACCTTTATGTGTGACAGTGGGGGAAGTTTGGTCTTATTGGTCAGTTTAAAAGAATACATTTGGTTTCAGTCACATGGTCAAGGAATAGATAAAAGGATTGGAACTGTGTCTCTCTCTCTCTCTCTTTTCCTCTGGCTCTTGAAGTCATCTGGGCTTCTTGTCTTTGCTCTCTTCTTCTCTCTCCCCCACTCCCCCCCCTCTCTCTCCCTCTCTCTCTCTCTCTCTCTATCTCTCAGGTAACATTGTATTCATGCTGTGTACGATTAATGGTATAAGTTTATCATCTCATTCATCCATTTTGAAACTATTTTAAGTGTAACCATAACCAGATTTTGTCATTAAATCCTTTCTATTACAAATACTGTGCTAACTAGTTTTGATTTAGTATTGACTTTGAAGTGCTCCCTATTGCAATACAATATAGTCATATTATAGCAACGCTCTCCCACATATTTTGCTATTGTAACTGCGCTTATCTCCGTCGTTGGTATGAGTTGCAGTGGGTGGAAATAGACAAGAAATGTACAGTTTTCTTCCATCTTTCTGATAACGTTTCTTTAGTCTCTGGCAACCCTGTAGATTGAACCATCTACAGGAGTCCACTCTTACAGATGGTGCCGAAACCCGGGATCCCTTGCAGTGAATTGTCTGAAATTTACTTTGATCTGTGTAAGAATGAGGACATTTTTTCACAGTTGATCTTGTGAATGGATTAAAGCTGACCTTCTTTGGGTAAGTCTGTTTTCATTGTTTAATGGTTGAAGGAATTGCATGAAACAGAATTTAGAAGGTTTTAAATAGCTTCAATAGTCCCATTACTGTACAATCTGTGAATACTCAGATAATCTCCTCGGGATGAAAGGGAAAATTTCTAGTGACATATTGTTTGCTTTATGGAGTGAAAAAGTTGAGCCTACCTTGTCCAAACTCAAGAAAGAGTATATTGGAATTAAAAGTTCAGATGATGAAATGTTCAGATATTGGGAATTAAATGGCCAACATCAAAAGAAATCAAAACATGGTGAAATAATTGAGGCTTTAAACTTCATAAGTTGTAAAAGGCTACGTGATGTGACAACACATCTATTTTCAAGTATAGATGCGAAATGTAAAGAAGTGGATTCTAAAAATGAAGAAGCAGAAAAGTCTGAGGCAAAGATTCAAGATCTTCAAACGCAGCTAGATAACTTACTAGCTGAGCAGTTAGCCCTGACTGAAAAGTGTAAAGAGCACAAAGAAACCATTGCATATCTCAAGGCTAAGCTAAATGCTAAAAAGCGCATGTCTCCCATAATGCTTAACAGCGATGGGATTAAAAAGCATGTTCACTTCATAGATGAGGTGACTTGCTCTAATGAATCTGAAACGTTTAGTTCAGAAAATGCGCAAGAAAGTGTGCCTATTTCAGTTCTTAAGCGGGTGCAGCAACGGAATAGCGCAGTGTCGTGTACCAGAACGCATGGTTTGCAAGCATTAGAAGGTCATTATCCTCATACTCCAGGAGAACCTAGCAAACAACCCCATGACAAAGAGAACAGGTTTTGCAGATACTGTCAGAAAATAGGTCATGGCGATTTAAAATGCTGGTCGCTGGGTCAAGGTCGGCCTCCGCCGTATTTTCTGAAAAATAGGAAATTGCTTTCTAAGGCAAAAGATCAGCGCTCATTTGCAGGTAAGACTCTCAGCGAGCTAACTGCAGTGTTCATGCAAGGCCTTCAGCTATTAACTTCACTTGCGAGCGGGTTAGCAGCCTCTTAGCAAGGAGTTTAATAGTAAAACATTCAGATTGCAATGATCCTGTTTGTATTTTCGAATTTGTAATTGTATAACACATTGTGCGCATTGATTACACAGTATGGTTGTTTGTGTTACAAGATACACATAGACTAGTCAAGTTTATTCTTTAAAACACATGATTGCTTTACTGTAAGTGATGAAACACTTAGGATAAAGGCTGTAGATGCTGTGCATTCTAGGCCATGTATCTTGTGTAAATTGGAATAACTTTAATACTGGAATTGTACAGCAATTTCAAGTTGCATGTGTGTCTATGTTGAATTTGTTAGTCTCCGAATTGGAAACTCTACTATTGCCGATATAGCTGCAGTTAAACCAAGTACAGGAGCATGTAATTGCCATGTGGCTACAGTGTGAATTACAATTGCATTAACCATGAGAATGTTTTCATCACAGCGCAGGATTCAAGAACTCCAAACTTTGCATTTTATCATGCTCCTTAACAAAAACATTGGTGTGAGAGGAATTTTGAGCCAGGTCACATCTCATACTCAAATTCACATACTGGCTGCCTGTTTTACAACAGGGCTAAATTTGCATCACAATTGTTAACCCTCCTCACCAGTGTTTGGGCATGATTTACACATAGCCACAGCTAAATTCAGTCACATAAATTTGATTTTCACACAAAGTCAAATCTCCATCTGCCTCACAAAATGTCTTTACATCTAGACTGTATTACTACTGTGAATTTCTTCAAGTTATTGTTTGTTTTGTTTCTTTCTTTTGATTTACTAAATCAGGTATTATTTGTCTCACCAATTTAAATATCAAAAGGGTATTTCTCATCCTTACCTAGTGAAAAATATTTTATCAGTGTATTGTAAAAATGCATTTGATTTTGAATTTTGTTGATTTTGATTTTGAGTTCTGAGTCTTTGTATTTTGTCCATTTTACAATGTAACAATGGTTTTGGACATGATTTCAATTGAATTTCTGTATTTGGTTACACAATATTTTGCTGATACTCTTAATGAAAGAGGGGTGTAAACCCAACAATGTGATTGTTGTTTTGTTATGATGCAGATTATTTAAAGGTTTCTAGAAATAATGTAAGAGCTTGTGAGATCTTCTTTTTATTCTAAACCTTGACCACTTTATTAAGTACATCGATTTAAAGGCTTATTGCCAGAGAATATTTTAATCTGACCATATCAAACTTCTGACCAATGACAAATGCCAATGACCAAATGACAAATGACAAAAGTTTATGCTATTTTGCTGTTTGTTGGGCTATTTGTTACAGATTCCTGCTGCTCGAGTTCACCTCCTGTGTTCTGCCTCAGAAAGAGAGACAAGCGTTTGTTCTCATCTTCAGTGACTGTTCTTGAGGTGTGAGGTATTCAATGGACGTTTTGCATATCAATGATCAAAGAGATTGCACCACACCATTTGATGAAGTTCTCAAGCAGGGCTGTAAGGACTGACAGACTGGTTTTCCAACATGCCTGGGCGACAAGTCTGAAGATGACATCTACACAACTGAAAGCATGTCTTTGTTGACTGTGTCACCTCTGGACATTTTATGAATGTGGCCAAATGTGCCAAGGGGGGACTGAAAGGATTGAAAATAATCAAAGATATTTGATATTTGATATTTGAAATCCAACAAAGAAATTTGCTTTACTGTTGTCAACACATTTGCTTATCACAAGGACCTGGAAGACAAAAGGCAGGCCTGTAGGCCACATGAGGTGCCACACCTTTATGTGTGACAGTGGGGGAAGTTTGGTCTGATTGGTCAGTTTAAAAGAATAAATTTGGTTTCAGTCACATGGTCAAGGAATAGATAAAAGGATTGGAACTGTGTCTCTCTCTCTCTCTCTTTTCCTCTGGCTCTTGAAGTCATCTGGGCTTCTTGTCTTTGCTCTCTTCTTCTCTCTCCCCCACTCCCCCCCCCCCCCTCTCTCTCTCTCTATCTCTCAGGTAACATTGTATAAGTTTATCATCTCATTCATCCATTTTGAAACTATTTTAAGTGTAACCATAACCAGATTTTGTCATTAAATCCTTTCTATTACAAATACTGTGCTAACTAGTTTTGATTTAGTATTGCCTTTGAAGTGCTCCCTATTGCAATACAATATAGTCATATTATAGCAACGCTCTCCCACATATTTTGCTATTGTAACTGCGCTTATCTCCGTCGTTGGTATGAGTTGCAGTGGGTGGAAATAGACAAGAAATGTACAGTTTTCTTCCATCTTTCTGATAACGTTTCTTTAGTCTCTGGCAACCCTGTAGATTGAACCATCTACAGGAGTCCACTCTTACACTCACCTGGACAATAAAAACACTTACGCACGCATGCTGTTTGTTGACTTCAGCTCAGCATTCAACACTGTCATCCCAACCAAGTTAATAGCCAAACTTGGAGACCTGGGCATCAATACCTCAATGTGCAACTGGATTTTGGACTTCCTAACTGACAGACCCCAGAATGTTCGTTCAGGATTCACCTGCTCCACATCCATCACTCTTAACACTGGTATACCACAGGGCTGTGTGCTAAGCCCGTTTCTCTACTCCCTCTTCACCGCCGACTGCAAGTCTGTGTATGGATCTAATTCTATCGTCAAGTTTGCGGACGACACTACGGTGATTGGTCTCATCAGCAACAACGATGAGACTGCCTACAGGGAGGAGATCCAGCACCTGGCCACATGGTGCACCGAAAATAACCTGCTCCTCAACACCACCAAAACGAAGGAGCTCATCGTGGACTTCAGGAAGGAGTCAAGAGGCACACACGACACCATCCACATCAATGGAATGGCTGTTGAGCGTGTCTCCAGTTTCAAGTTCCTGGGGATCCACATCTCTGCGGACATGTCGTGGACGACCAACACCTCCAGCCTGGTCAAGAAGGCTCACCAGCGCCTCTTCTTCCTGAGGACACTGAGGAAGAATCAGCTCTCCTCGGCTATCCTGGTGAACTTCTATCGCTGCGCAATAGAAAGCATCCTGACCAACTGTGTGGCAGTATGGTATGGGAGCTGCTCTGTTGCAGAGTGCAAGGCACTGCAGCGGGTGGTGAAAACTGCCCAGCGCATCACAGGAACTCCACTGCCTGCCATCAAGCACATCCAGAGGAAACGCTGCCTGCATCGAGCTCGCAGCATCCTCAACGACTCCTCTCACCCAGCCCACAGACTGTTTTCTCTCCTGCCCTCCGGCAGGCGTTTCAGGATCCACCGGACCAGCAGACTAAAGAACAGTTTTTTCCCCAGAGCTGTCTCTTTACTGAACTCAAACCCCCGTTGATCCACTTCCCTCATAAACTGCTAACTCTCCTACCTCACATCCGCCTTCACTTTGTTATTTGCACTACCGACTGTTTATTACAGTAACAACTGTTTACTTATGCATTTTGCACTACCATACCGTAACTGGATTATGCTCATTTGCACTGCCGACTGTTTTTACAGTACCAACTGTTTACATTTGTATTTTGCACCGTACTTCTAACTGTAATATGCAATCACTTCCACTGCACTTTTACACCTTTTTTTCGGATAGCTTCTGTCCATAATTTATTGCACTACCTTAATCCACTGCCATATTCCTCATTTTAGCCTAACATATCATTGTATACCTCTATCTGTAAAATTCTGTTTATAGTAATAGCCATCTGTATATTATATTATATTCATAGTACATATCCACCTGTAAATTCTGTTTATAGTAAAAGCCATCTGTATATTATATTCATAGAACATATCCACCTGTAAATTCTGTTTATAGTAATAACCATCTCTCTATTTATAGATATATTTATATATACTCAGTACATATCCATGTCCTGCACTTATGCAAACGTTGTATATCCTGCACTTGCTGCTATTGCACTTCTGGTTAGACCTAAACTGCATTTCGTTGCCTTGTACTTGTACTTGTGTAATGACAATAAAGTTGAATCTAATCTAATCTAATCTAATATTCTAATTTTGATCTTATCATTGCTATATACTGTATATATATTTCAAGGCTGTAACATTTGCTCCCCATTTTAGACCTGATAAACATCTCATGATATTTATCACTTTGCTGCACTTCTCAACAATATACTTTATATGTTGCTTCCATGTTAATTTTTGGTCAAAGTAAACTCCTAGGAACCGAGAGCACTCAACATTTTCAAAAAAATTCTCCATACAATTTCCTAATTTCTTTGTAAACACCCCCCCCCCCCCCAACTTTAGTGTCTTTTCTAATGAAAATTTAAAACCCCATTTTACAACCCAACATTCCACTTTATTTATCCCCTCTTGTACCGACCTAACTATATACTCAAGATTTCTTCCTCTTTTCCATAACGCCCCATAATCAGCTAACAGTAACCTACCTATATCTAATGTTATGTTTGCAAATCATGTCATTAATCATTATAGAGAACAAAGTTGGATTTCCTTGCGGTGTCCCATTCTCTACTACATACTGTTTGGATACCTCTTTTCCCATCTTCACTTGAATCTTTCTACTATCAAGGAAATCCATTACCCAATTAAAATTTTTCCCTCCAATACTCGTCACATGCATTTTTATTAAAATAACCTCTTTCCACAGCATATCATATGCCTTTTCAACATCAAAAAATACTGCCACCACTGTTTCCTTATTTATTTGGGCTTTCCTTACTTCATCCTCTAGACATATTATTGGGTCTATTGTACCTGATTTGCTGTTCAAATGTTTCTACTTCACAAGAAGTGCATTAATCTCTCATTTATCATACGCTCCATTATTTTACAAATATGCCACGTTAGAGCAAGAGGTCTATAGTTTCCTGGCTTACTGTAATCCATACCTGGCTTCTTTATTGGTACAATTATTGCTTCTTTCCAACTTCCTGGTATACTGCCTTCTTCCCATACTTTATTGTATAATAATAATAATAATTTATCAAGACTTTTTTCACTTAAATGATTTATCATACAGTAACATACCTCATCCCGGGCTCTCTTTAACTCTCCCATATTAAATGGAGCATCCATCTCTTCATCATAATTATCTTTCCTACATATCACATCTGCATATTCCAATTTTGTTCTTTGAAAAAACCTTGGCCAATAATTCCACTTAGTCTTTATTTTTTACTGCTATCTCATTTCCCTCAACCAACACCGGATAACTCCAGTCCTTTCTATCCCCTTCCATCATCTTCCATACTTCACCTATCGATGTTTCATTACCAATTGTACGGCAATAATCCTCCCGAAATTCTCTTATTGGCCCGCTCACTACTGCTTGTGCTTTCTTATATACGATCACGAATTCAAAGTTATGACATATTCCCTATTCCTGTTCCTTACTGCTTCCTTACATTTATCATCCCAACAAGGCATAACTTTCTTCTTTCTAATTTCATTACTCCTAGGGATGGATTCTATTGCAGCCATTCTAATCCCTATTCCTATTTCAATTCTAAACCTCTGCTTCGAGAGAGCTCTTCCCTTCCACTCTCCACCATAACAGACAAAGAGCTGGTCTGAGGTCCTGAAACACTGCGTCATGCCTACGTAAGCGCGGAGAGCGTGTACTGGACAGAGCAATGCCAAGGCTGGGTCTGCCTCCTCCAAAGGCAGCGCTTGCAGGTTCACAACCTGATCTCTGAAGGGAGTGGTAGGAACCTTGGGCACATGTCCAGGCCGGGGTCTCAGGATCACGTGAGAGTTAGCCGGCCCGAATTCTAGGCACGCTTCGTCAACCGAAAATGCCTGCAGGTCCCGACCCTCTTAAGAGAGGCCAATGCGGTCAGCAGAGCCGTCTTCATCGATAGAAACTTAATATCGACCGACCGCAAAGGTTCAAAGGGAGGCCTCTGCAGAGCACTCAAGACTACTGAGAGGTCCCAAGAGGGAACGAGAGGAGAGCGAGGAGGATTCAGTCTCTTCGCCCCCCACAGGAACCTTATGATCAGGTCGTGCTGACTTACCTTCTTGTCTCCCAAGAGGTCGTGATGGGCAGATATTGCGGCCACATACACTTTCAGGGTGGAGGGAGACAGCCTTCGCTCCAGCCCCTCTTGGAGAAACGAAAGCACGGACCCGATCGGGCATTTCCAGGGGTCTTCTTGGCGGGAAGAGCACCAGGTGACGAAGAGGTTCCACTTCAACGCATAGAGGTGTCGTGTAGACTCTACCCTAGTGGAAGTGATGGTGGCGACCACCGTAGGTGGTAGGCCACTCAAACCTGCCGCGTCCCATCCAGAAGCCACACGTGGAGCTTCCAGAGCGCTGGACGCGGGTGAAATAGAGCCCCGTCTCTGAGAGAGGAGGTCCGGTCTCAGAGGGATAGGCCAGGGAGGGGCTGACGCAAGAAGTAGCAGTTCTGAGAACCAGGTCTGGCCGTGCCAATACGGGGCAACCAACATGACCTGCTCCTTGTCCTCCCTGATCTTGCACAGTACTCGTGCGAGAAGGCTCACTGGGGGAAACGCATATAAGCGCAGGCCCTGGGGCCAGCTGTGCGCCAGTGCATCCGTGCCGAGCGTGCCCTCGGTCAGGGAATAGTACAGGCTGCAGTGGGAAGAGTCGTGGGAAGCAAACAGATCTACCTGTGCGTCGCCGAACTGTTCCCAAATCAGCTGGACCATCTGGGGATGGAGTCTCCATTCTCCAGGAAGTGGCTGAATCCGTGAGAGCTCGTCGGCTGCACGGTTCAGTTCTCCAAGGATGTGGATAGCACGAAGGGACCTCAGGTGCTTCTGACTCCATAAAACGAGATGGCGGGCGAGTTGAGACATACGGCGGGAGCGTAGACCGCCCTGGTGGTTGATGTACGCTACAGTGGCCGTGCTGTCTGTCCGGACAAGTACGTGTTGACCCCTCAGCAACTCTCGTAAGCGGTGCAGGGCGAACCGTACTGCCAGCAACTCGAGGCAATTGACATGCAGAAGGCGCTGGGGTCCTGTCCAGGAGCCCGCGGCTGCTTGTCCATTGCACATGGCACCCCAACCCGTGGTGGAGGCATCTCTTGATACAACAATATGCCTGGAAACTCGTTCTAAGGACACGCCGGTCCGTAGAAAGCTGAGGTTCGACCACGGGGTGAGTGTCTGTAAGCAGACCCGGGTTACTTGGACCCGGAGCGTGCCAGACTGCCATGCCCATCTCGGGACTCGATCGCGTAGCCAGTGCTGAAGCGGTCTTATATGTAGCAATCCGAGCGGCGTCACCGCGGCTGCAGATGCCATATGCCCCAGGAGCCTATGAAAATGTTACAGTGGAACCGCACTCTTGCTCTTGATTTGACGGAGGCAAGTCAGCAGAGACTGCGCGCGCGCGCTCGCTCATAAGCTGCGCGCACATGGCGACCGAGTCGATCTCCATACCGAGAAAAGAGATCCTCTGCACGGGGCAAAGTTTGGTCTTCTCCCAGTTGACCCGAAGGCGCAGACGGGCTAAGTGGTGGAGAACCAGATCTCTGTGTCCGCACACCTGCTCTCTAGAGTGGCCTAGTATGAGCCAGTCGTCGAGGTAGTTCAGGATGCGAATCCCGTGCTGCCGAAGGGGCGCAAGGGCTGCCTCGGCAATCTTCGTGAAGACGCGAGGGGACAAAAATCCCCCGAATGGGAGAACTGCGTACTGATATGCCTGCCCCTCGAAAGCAAACCGTAGGAACGGTCTGTGTCGAGGAAGGATGGAGACATGGAAGTAGGCATCCTTCAGGTCAATCGCTGCAAACCAATCGCTGGGACGAACGCATTCGAAAAGGCTTTTCGCTGTCAACATCTTGAACGGAAGCCTGTGTAGGTAACAGTTCAAGATGCGCAGGTCCAGGATTGGTCTTAGCCCACCGGTCTTTTTGGGTACAAATGAAGTAGGGGCTGTAGAAACCGGACTTCATCTCGGCTGGAGGGACAGGCTCGATCGCACCCTTCGCCAGTAGGGTGGCAACCTCCTTGGCCCGACCATAGTAAAGCGGACTCCCCGGAAGCAGGGAGAAGCCTGCGCGAACGGAATCGCGTAGACGTGCCTGATTGTCTTCGCGACCCGGCGGGACAGCCCTGGAATCTGAAGCCAGGCTCCCAGGAACTGCACCAGCGGGGTCATTCGGACTACAGACGTACCCGGTGTGGGGCAGTGATGCAGCGTTACCGACCTGGAAAAGGGAGGCTGTTGGGCGTCCCGGTGTGGGGGTGCGGTTAACGGCTGCGTCCTGACAGAGGAGACCAGGGAAGGACGCGCGTTCCACTGGGGTCTGCTCTGCCAGGAGGCTGGCGACAGAGAGGGATGCGAGTGGCGGGACCCGTGGGTGGCGCGCACTGTCATCACCGATCTCTGGTGGCTCAGGGATGGGAGTGTTAATTCTTTCATTGACCAGATTAGGGTGCTGCTGACCCGGGGGCCAGCAGCTGAATAAAGGATTCTCCCCCGGCCCTCCAACGGGGGAAGGAGTGGTCTTGCTACCATTTCCTGGAAAGAATTTCCCATCCCTGAGCCGTCCGTCTCAGGAGCGCCGCTTGGCCTGGCGTTTAGCGGGGCGCGGGGCGGCCTGAGGGGACTGGGACGCCTTCCTACGGCTTCCTCCGCGACCCGGCCCGGGTGATGGCTGCTGCTTGGACCCGGTGGGAGGGGCGGGAGCCTTAGGAGGGCATCCTCGGCGGCAAGCATGCTGAGGCGACTGTGCCGGCGGCTGGGTGGAAGCAGCAGCTGGCCGCCGGGGCAGTATATGCTTTATAGCCTCAGTCTGCTTCTGGGCGGTTGAAAACTGTTGGGCGAAGTTTTCAACCGCGCCGCCGAAAAGGCCAGTCTGGGATATGGGGGCATCGAGGAAACGTGTCCGCTCGGTGTCCCACATATCGGCCAGGTTAAGCCACAGATGTCTCTCCTGGACCACGTTTGTGGACATCACTTGACCCAGGGAGCGTGCGGTCACCTTCGTTGCCCGGAAAGCGAGGTCGGTGGCGGCACGCAGCTCATCTACGAGCCCCGTATCAACTCCACCCTCGTGCATGTCCCTGAGGATCCTGGCCTGGTAGACCTGGAGGATCGCCATGGCATGCAAAGAGGCGGCAGCCTGCGATTTCGCCACCAAGGTTGATGTGAATCGACAGGCTTTGGAGGGATGCTTAGGATCACCACGACATGTTGAAGCGCTCTGTGGACACAGTTGCATCGCAACAGAACGTACAACTGGGGGGACCCCAGTGTACCCTTTGGCCGCGGCCCCATCAAGGGTGGAGAAGGCGGAGGAGACTGCAGACCGATCACGGGAAGACAACGGGGACTTCCAGGACCGGGCAATCTCCTCATGCAGCTGGGGAAAGAAAGGTATTGGGGGCGGGGACTGACGTGAGTCAGCGCGGGTCCCCAAAAACCAATCGTCGAGCCGCGAGCGTTCGAGAAAGGGTGGAGGGTTCCACTCTAACCCTAGACTTGCGGCTGCCCGAGACAACATGGCTGTCAGCTCTGGGTCCGACTCGGGCAATGCTGGCGCGCCCGAAGGCGGCAGCACAGCCGAGTCATCATCCTCAGAGGACTCGAGCCCACCTTGTGATGCGGTGACCAACATCGCATCATCGTCTGGAGCACCAAACGAAATGCGCGGGGGTGCCGGAGCAGGCCCCGCGATCTCAGTCTGGATACTCGCGGGTTGCGGAGCGCCAGAGGGGGGTTTGGCCCGAGGCATGAGCGTTGGGGCTTTGTTCCACACCGTGACCCTCAGATCACCCTGACCACCAGCCGAAGTACCGCCCACGGGGGGAACGGTAGATCGGGGTGTGGTAGAGGGGACTTTCACTTCGTTACGAAGATCCTTAAGTCTCGATCGCAGCACCGCGATGGTCATGTTCCCGCAGTGGGAACATGACTCATCCACAAACGCTGCTTGAGCATGCTGAACGCCCAAGCATACCAAGCAGAGATTGTGCCCATCAGAGGAAACACAACGACCGGCCACAACCAGAAGTACACGGGCGAGACATCCTGAAAAGGACGTGCCACGTGCAAGCTCTTTTAGGAGAGGAAGCTTCGCAGAGACGCCGAAACGCCCAGGGACCACACACCAGCTGTCAGACGGACCACTGCGCAGATCAGCAGGCAGGCAGTATGCGATCACTGGAACGCGCCGTAGACACCAACGCCTCTGGAAAGCTGTTCGTCTCGAAGGCTGACAAAGACTCAGTTAGCAGGCTTGAAGGAGTGAAGAGGTACTCTTGGCTCCAAAGCAGAAACATAATGCGATGTTGCTAGCGTACTTCCTTATATACCCACGAGGTGGGGCGGAGTTACGCATGCAAATTCCGCATGCCCATGGCATTGGCACGCCATTGGGCGCTGTTAAACACCTCGAAGGTAATTGGCTTCTAGGCGAAACCCCCATTCATTAGTCACTAACGTACATCGTAGTGACTGAACGAAAGGGAACGCCCGTTTTTATGGTAAATCACGCTGTCAAATCGCACGCTTTTTACGTGTCATTGCGCAATCAGACGCCCGCCCAAGCGTATATGAACAAAGTGCACGCGCTGCCGGAACGCCACTCTTCAACGTGAGAGCGCAAACATTATTTAAAGCGGAAACACCATTTAAAGCGGCACTCCTTAGTGAAAGCGCAAACATCATTTAAATCACCAGATCACATTTAGTTTTACTAGCATGATAATTCAAAGCATTTTAGATGGTTTATTCTATATTGCATTAATAGCGGGAGAGGCGGGACATAGCGAGCATCTGGGAGAGAATGCTGCCTGCATTGAAAGCGCGAGTAATGCGTGAGGGAAAAAATGAAAAGTTTATGGAGTTGCAGTGACATTATTACATTAAACAACTATGTTGAGTATAATGTATAATAATGCATTTGGGAAATATTTGTTTGGTCCTGATAATAATACACTACTAATAATAAAAAAGTTAAAACAAAAAAACCCTCTTTATTTTGGCTACATATCGGGATACATATCGTATCAAGAGTTCGGTATCGAGATACATATCGAAGCGTGACACGAGTGTATCGTTACACCCCTAGTGCAAATATCTTGTCTGACGTGCTGCATGTCTTGGAGTAGTCTACAGCATAGCTTCCAGTTTCTCAGTAAATGTTTTTCTGCAAGTGCTATATCTTCCCCTTGGAATTATAAGTAGTGTAGCCTACATTTTGGAAGTTTTTATTTATAAAATAAAAAGGTTCTTTCTACACAGTCGAATGGAATGCAAAAAATTTTTATTTTATTTTCGCCAAAATAAAAGCTCTGTTTAATGTTTGAAAGAAATCAACATTTCTTGTTTTTAAAAGAAGTCTCTTCTGCTCATCAAGGTTGCATTTATTTGATCAAAAAACGGTAATATTTTGCAATATTATTATAATGTAAAACAGCTGTTTTCTATGTGAATATATAGTAAAGTGTAATTTATTCCTGTGATCAAAGCTGACTTTATCATCATTACTCCAGTTTTAAGTGTCACATGACCCTTCACTAATCATTCTCATGTGAGGATTTGATGCTCAAGACACATTTATGATTATCAGTTTTTATATTACAACATTTTTAGGATTCTTTGAAAGCTTTCTATTCCAGAGAAATGCTGTCCTTTTGAACCTTCTATTCATCAAAGAATCATGGGGAAAAGTGAGCATATTCAGCATAAGAGACTAGGCTACTTGTAAAAAAACTAAAATAAAATAAATAAAAAGTACATATCCCAGTCTGAACTGTAGTACTGTAAGGCTTTGAATATTAACATCTGACCACTCTTGTTGGTTTGGTACTATTACAATTAAAAACTGTGTAAGGGTAAAAACATGACAGGCAGACATGATGTAAGCAACGCAGCTACAACTTCTAAAATTGATATACTGGGTGTGCGAATTATCAAGGATTGACAATAGTCAATCGTATTGGTGACACAGAGGGGCCCCCAAATAAAATTCTGCTTAGGGCCCCATAAGGGCTTGGGCCGGCCCTGCTACCAACCTAACAGCATCAGCATATGATACTCTTTCCTTAACTTTAATCAGATTAAAGTTAAGGAAAGAGTACCTCCACTTAGCACCTCCACTTCTTTCTTATATACTTCACATCCCCGACATGCAACACTATGGCTACCTCCACAATTGCTGCAGTTTTGGAGATGCTCTGACCCAGTCGTCTAGCCGTCACAATCTGGCCCTTGTCAAACTCAGACTTGATGGGACAATTAAAGAGTTTGAGAGTGATTTCGACGATGATAACGCACCGCTACACACGCATGCATTTTCTGTAAAGCTGCTTTTAAACAACATGTGTTGTGAAAAGCACTATACAAATACATTTGAATTGAATTGAATGTTATCCAAAAATTGGCTTTACATAAATTTTTTTCCTAAAATCACAGAGAAACATCTGATAAAGGCAAACTCTTCATCCTCACCTGAACTTCACATTTCTGCACAGTTCCTCCATATAATAATTAAAGAGAAAGGTAAACGGCGCCACCTGCTGGAAAACTTCAATGCACAACATACAGTTTGAGAGCTAGAATGACATGTGATCAGTGATAGTTAAGGCCAAGTTATACTTCTGCGTCGAGTGCACGCAGAAGGTACGGCGTACCATACGCATAGACACGCGTTGGATACGCCGTACCCTGACGCGCACCTCTCCAAAAATGTAACATCGCGTCAATTCTATGCGGACCGCAAGCGCTGTGATTGGTCTGCCAGACCCTTCCCTCAGATCAATAAATAAATAAAAAATCTGCAATAGGAGTGTGTGTGTTTGTGTGTGTGTGTGTGTCCAGAAATGGGATGATAGTTTCACGTCTGCTATAACACAATATTTTGTAGTCCAGAGATTCTTTATGGTAGTAAATAAATACATAGATCCGCTGAGTATAGTTTATTTATTTTCTCATTAAAACCAAAGATGTTAATCAGTGATTGCAAGATATCAAGAACAGGGACACATTAGGGTACATTTCGTGAATGAAGTCTCCGCAACAGCAATCGATTGCTAGAACCACCTCTACTGTAAACAGCGGCCACGAGCTCTGCATGATTTCACAAACGCATTCCAGCGCCAGATCGCCTTATTTAACTAAACTAATCAACTAGAGATGCTTCATTTGTATTAGATACAACAACTCAAGCTGCAAGAAAAGCCGCTCTCTCACTGCTGCTGATAATCCGACATGAATGTACACATTCTACACAACAAGCTGCTTCTTCTTCGGCTGTTGTCTTGATAACACCAACATGCCCGAGGACACTGCCAACAAGCGTCTGCATGTGTAATTGCACATTGACGTGGACAACAGCGCAGAAGTATAAATGCTCACGAAGGCGCGTACACTCGATGCAGAAGTATAAATTGGCCTTTACTTCTTTCTTTCTTTTTTCTTTTTTTATTGCATAACAAGAACCAGAACAACATACAACGTTAACACACAGAGGATCACAGTGTATTATTATCTATTACATTCATAATAGCATCAAAGGAAACAACAGAAAGTTAAAAAAAAGAAAAATAAGAATATTTGAATTATTTTCTTTATTTAATGGATGAGAGTGTGCTGGTTGAGAGAATATCTGGAGCTGATCATTAATGTGTTTTTTAATAAATTGAATTCATTTTATATTTGTGTATGTCTTCACATGTTAGGATTGATAAACACCAGTGATGCGCGGGTCAATGTATAAACAACCCGCACCCGACCGACGTTTTCAACTAACCCGCCCGCAACTCGGACCGCAAAAAAAAAGAAGAAAATATTGTACCCGACCCGCTTCCTGACCCGCATTTTTTAAAAGTAGTAAATGCTCATCGTAGCTCATTGGGCCATTGAGAAAATGTTTCAGGCCCTGGCGTGGTGCTCAGAGGTGCAGCGGCGAGAGCAGGCAGATCTTGAGGCGGCCCATCATTTTCCATTTCAGCTCCAGATGCATATTATTGATGAACGCGATGTTTATGTTTCGACCCGGCTTGAAGAATTCATCAGCCCACATTTGGAAAAGTGTGAAAGCCCTTAGGAGCGCAAACTGTTCTTTTTCTGCTGTATGATATAGTCTAGTGTTATGTAATACAGGCTTGATTTATTCATTTATTTCGTTTAATTTTCTTAACAATTAAGATGCTGCATGTGTTTATCCAGTCTAATCGAAGTGTGCGTCTCTCCCCCGACTTTCCCAACAAAAATCCCGCCCCCTCTCAGAAAATACATAAAACTGACTTTAATTGCGTTTAAAAGTAGCCTATGGTACAATGGCATTGCTCAGTTCAACGTTTTGGGAAATCGGGCATTTTGTCCCGCGCCAGCATTTATTCAAAAGTTAATAACGCTCAACATTCAAAAGGTAAATAAGGATTTATTGACGATCCGACCGACCGTGACCCGAATATCATTAAAAATATTTTTGGATGACTCGTAACCGCGGGTAACCGCGGGTGGCCGCGGGCACCCGCTCATTTTGGATCAACCCGCGCATCACTGATAAACACCAACATCTGCTGAACAAGAAATCTGTAGCTACTGACAAGAGCGCATTGGTTGAGGCAGACACTTTGCATTTAGTGGCCAAATTCAAATTGGCTAAAGTAAATAGGACAGTTAAATCTCAATTTATCATTTTCTGTCATTTAAAATCAGCATATGCAAAGTTAATGTGACTGTCATTCTGACCACTCAAAATGACCGAAGTGTAGAGCTCCCTCTACAGGACAGGTGTCACATCAGGTTACATTTATTTTGTTTTTTTGTAGTTTTTTAGCTCAGAACTAGAATCAACTTACAATGCAAAAGCATTCAAAGTGTAGCTAAATGACAAAAACTGTCAGATTAAGACATAAGGATGAATAAGTTATTTGTATTATTGTCATTACCCCAAACTTACAAATCCTATTTTTGCAATGAAAACAGATTTGCAGAAAGTGACATTTACAGATGCCTCGATGACAGAGAGCAACTACCCAGCTAACAGAAACATGTTATTTCTGAATGTTCTCTGAACGTTCAAAACATCCAGTTTTTTAAGTTTTAAAAGCGTTTTGGTTATGCAAATGTAACCCCTTTAAAAAATGAAGGTGGTTAATGGATTCTAAATTTGAAAAAGAAAAAAATGTAGTACCTTCTATCCTCCACAAGAGTTTTCTCCGTGACAAGTATAATAATAGACAAAGGAAGCAAGCAATGGCTCTAGAGTGGGTTTATGAAGTTAGACCTGATAAAGTAATACTATGCTCCGATTCAATGGCAGTTCTTGGGAGGTTACAATCATTGGAAACAAATAGAACTGACATTTTATCAGAAATCATGATCAGGTTATACAGTTTAAGGCCCTGTCCACACGAACACGTGTATTTTCAAAACCACATCTTTTTCTATACGCTTTGGCCGTTAGTCCACACGTAAATGCAGTATCCGGATACTGAAACCAAGCAGTGGTGTGCAGTGGTGTCGCGTAGATGGTGAAATCGGAGATTTTGGCTTGTTGCGTCAGAACCGTAACTGGCAATAACCTTTTTCCAGGCTTCTGATTGGCCAACATGGCTTTACGGTTATATTGCCACCTGTTGATTTGGCATGCTCTTGACAGCGCTTCAT
The DNA here is from genome assembly GCA_033150135.1 of Gobio occitaniae. Lineage (NCBI taxonomy): Eukaryota > Metazoa > Chordata > Actinopteri > Cypriniformes > Gobionidae > Gobio > Gobio occitaniae. Next base: position 66,970 of record JARQWZ010001977.1, on the reverse strand, counting down.
AACATGTTTTGCATTTAAAAAGCAGCCATTTCACAAATCAGAGAAAAAAACAACTGTTGATTTTTAAAATGGTTAAATAGAGTGTAAAAAAAAGAGTTTTATGTTATTTTCCGGTGATATCTGGGGATATTTCATTCTTTTATTTCAAGAAACTCCGGTTGTTTTTTGTTTGTTTTTGTTTTTTTGTTCCTGTTGATGCATACTTCTTGAGTCAACCTTGGACGAGTGTACAGCGAGCTAACAGTGTCTAACTGATGTTTTCTGGAGCTAATTCAGTATCCTTAATCTGTCATCAATCCCTGGATACAGATAAGAGAATAAAACACACACACACACACACACACACACTTCGGATACGGAGTTTAAAATGTAGTAAATCTTTCTTCTGTCACGTGACTAATTCCACTTTTTTATATATTTTTCTACTTTTTCCATTTTTTTTCCCAACCTCTTCGATTTTTTTTCATCCTGAAGTATAAGCCTTTAAAAAACAAGAGACAACTAAGAACATAATGAAAATTCTTTCAGAACAAACAGGCCTGATTGTATTTACTCTGTTATACCGTTGTTTCAATTGACAGTATTGATACAATACAATACAATACATGTTTTCTTCTTTCACAGGTTGTAGTGAAATTGCTGTCTCAAATTCTCTTTACGCACTTACATGTTAAGTGTAGTGTCATGCTACTGTGCCCATTCAACCTGATCTGTTCATTTAGACCTCCACACTAGAGTTATCACGCGTTACATGAACATTTCATCACAATGCAAACGGGAACGTTACTTTTGAATGTTCTCTGAAACAAGTAACATTTAAAAACATTAGGCATACCTGTTTTTATGACTTTAAAACACCTCAACCAAGTTTTAAATCTCTGTTGTCTATATAGCACTGGATGTTAAACTAGCTAGATCGTTTTGAACTCATTAAATAATAATAAATCTAAATAATAAAATCCTTTAAGTAGAAGTAACATTAAATAAGGGTGGAATAACTCAATTTAATATAGCCAAGGTAACTAAATAAAACTAGACTAGATGTGTTTATTTAAATTTAAATAAAATCAACTGACTGCAACCACTTTCCTTTAAATAAAAATTGAGTAAATTAAATTAATATTTTTTAACTAAACATTTCAGCTAAAAAAAGTTCAGTAACACTTTACAATAAAGTTAATTAGTTAACATTAGTTACCTACATTAGTAACATGAACTAAAAATAAACTGCACTTTTAAGCATTTATTTATCTTTGTTAATGTTAATTTCAACATTTACTAATGCATTATTAAAATCTTAACATTCGTTAATGCACTGTGAACTAACATGAACAAACACTTTTAATGCGTTAATCGTAACATCAAAAAGTAATCTGATTACGTAATGACCATTACTTGTCATGCGTTACTTTACTCGTAACATCAAAAAGTAATCTGATTACATAATGCACACTTGTAATGTGTTACTTTACTGAGAGAAACCCCCACGCCTACAGACTGAGCACAACGCCACTATTTTCAGACTGTAAAGGGATCATTTTCAAATCCTTGCACTTGAATCCTGTTTTCAAAAGCTTGGGTTTTCAGGCCCCCCCAAAACACCGTCATCATGTAAATGCACGACCAAAACACATAAAAAGTTTTCAGTTTTTAGTTGAAAATGCCGTTGTGTAAACATGAACCGAGTGCTTTTTTCCACCTAATTGAGCTTGAACGGTTAAATACACACACTTATGTGTCAAAGTGACCATGTCTTTGCAAGTAAACATCCGTGCAGTTGGTCTTAAGGTGACAGCTGATCAGGATATTACTTTGTGGCCAACGATAATAATATCAATAATTTATGTTCACTGATATGAATATGGTAACGAAATTGAACAGTTTAAGGCAATAACTTATAAACACAAAGCCCGAGACACTTGTATAGATGAAAAGGTAAACAGGGGTTTATTGAACTGTTGTAAACACACAATCTAATCTACTAAAACACACAAGCATGCATTCATTCATACAGTTTGCAGGGAAAGTGATGTTTGTTAACGGAAAGGAATCACTATAAAACCATGGCAGTCAGCATAAGCACAAAGCAAAAGCAAAAAGCGAAAGCAAGAAGCAAAGCCAAACTGTTGATCCCTGCATGTCCATCTGGTCCGTCCCTGGCGGTGTCCCAGCCAATCAGATATTGTTGTGGACCGGTCCCCCCGCCCACTTATCCTGTTCTTGCATATCATTAGTGTAATACAGGCAAACTCTTTACAGTTCTGGCAAACACTTTAAACAACTAACTTATATTCATTGCGTGAATGTATTGTGTCCTACATAAATCTACATAATTTATTCGTCTCATAGATACCAAATAACATATACTTCCCATATATGAAGTGAACTATAATAAAGATTAAGATGTGATATCTGTCTAGTCACACATAGGGGTGTCGCAATATACCGGTATTGGCGATAACTGTGATATTCAAAGCATGAAATATCGGCATTGTGTTAATTTAGAGTGTGGCAATATACTGGTATTGGAGCTGTTTGCTTGTTTTTCTTGCATTTTCTAGTGGTGCCCCCCTCAGCACTCGGTGCCCTACGCGCAGCTCGTGATGCCAGTTGTCGGAACGGCGAAAGAATCTCGGAAGACATTTACTCCTGATCCCTTCACAATGTTATAGATATCTGATCAGAGAAAACGAATGAAGTGAACAGGTGTAAAAAGGCCTTAACTCTTGCAGCTGCGCTGAAGGACCGCTCGCTGCTGCTGCTGCTGCTGCTGACGGGAACTCTGAACACCAGAGCATGTCTGACGGTCTTGATGGTCGCGGTAGCATGGGCTCGTGTTGTTTCCACCAGTGCAGCACATCTCAGTTTCTTTTAATTAATTAATGTCTATTTACATAATGTCTATTCTTGTATTTGTATTTGCAATCTAGTCATGGCCAGTTACATTTATGTTAATATTTATTCATCATACTGTTGAACTTGACAGTATGTTCTCTCTTGTTATTTCATAGGGAGCTTCAAAGGAGATTTATCAGTAACAGAGTATTACCCTGTATTTATCAGTAACCAATTATGTTTGTTGGGTAAAAAAGAAAAACTAAATAAACGAAGTAAAAATTTATTTGATAACTTTTCCCCCAAAGGTTTCTATAGATATGGCGATATATCGATATCGTGTTTTTTTTTTTTGGCCACAATAACCGTGGTGTGAAAAATCTTAATATTGTGACAGCCCTAGTCACACATAAAACACCATAGGTTATATGAGACACGTAACATATCGATACATACACATATCTATATATACCAGGCCCCTACTGGTGATTAAATCATATTGGCATTGATTCTGAGGCTGTAATCAAGGCTGAGTTTTGTGAGGTCTTTGTGTGATGTTCAAAGTGTGTTTGTGCAAATGTGCAAAAAACTGAGGAGAGGAGGAGACAAGGTGTCAATGCTTAGGATCTGTGGTGGTTTCAGGACCCTCATTTCCTGATAAGACACTAGGGCTGCGTTCGACACCGCATACTTTCCTACTATATGGTATGTAAAAGCAGTAGGCGAGCGAATAGTATGTCCGAATCCATAGTATTCATAAAAGAGTAGGCGAGAACTACCAGGGTTTTGGAGTATTTCTCGTGAGATTCGGACGTGCGTATACTGATTTTGCGTTCGAATATGCCTACTTACCTACTATATAGTAGGCGAAAACAGTACGTGAAAGGAGTAGTATGGTCGAAACCTCAGTAATCATAAAAGAGTAGGCGAGAAGTTCCCGCATGGCCTACTGATTCCGCCCAGATTGTGAAGCACCCATCGTCGGATACTTTTCTATCCCTGCCTTCCCATGAGGCCACAGGAAAGGATACGTCAGGCGGAGAAAAGCGAATCAAATGTGAGTATTACAAACCAAAATCACGGTTCCTTGTGTTAAAATGGCATTTGTTGAGCTACTGTAGAGTAAAGTTAAACTGTTGAATTGTTGAAAGTGTAAAGACAACAGACAGTATAGTGTAGTTGTGATTGGGCTGTAAAAACACGTTTTATTATGTATGAGCTCCAGTAACACACACACACACACACACACACACGTCTCCAAAGTGGATTTACATAAACGATATAAACTGCATGAAAAAAGGTGTATCCGGACCAGTATACTCCTGTATACACTGCTGAAATTCGGAAGAATCCAGGAGTATACTGGCCGGATAGGTCAAATTCCATGGATCCGTATATGTCCGTATTCATCCGAAATGGTACCAAATCGGATGTATGTTGTGCCCGTATACTCCCATGCTACAGCCATTTGTTGCCATGGCAAATAATCCCATCAAGTTTTTCCCAGGAGACATTTTCACACCTCTAAACAGCTTTGCCTTCCACCCCCTATTGGTTCTTCATCTCAAACTGGATTGGTTGTTTTTTTTAAAACCACTCCCAAAACCCAGACTGCTATTGGAGGACAGGATGCATTGAAAACCTAGTCAAGTGACTTTATTGGTTACTTCTAAGGCTAAGGGTGGGCTAGGTTTTGTAGCATAGGGACTTGATTGGTTATAGGCCGGCTATGCAGATTTTGCTCATTAATATATAATATATAAATATATATATATAAAATAATCCCCTCTCCCTCCCAAAAGAAAAATACACACAAAACAATTTGAGAAAGTCTGAAATATTTATTAAAAAAGGTATAAAAAAGAAAAAACATTCTTAACAGCATTATAAATGAACATTAAAACAATGGTGAAACAAAAACAAGTGAACTAAATGTATTTAACACTAGAAGTCCCGGAGATTTTTACCCCTCCTTTAGCCAAGTGGATGCTAACTGGCTAGTCTTTTGGCTATCATTAGCATCAATTCATGTGTAAATGTGGTCATTACCTGAGCAATCTGCAGGGGGGTTGGGGGTGTGTGTGTGAATGGTTGCTGGTGGCTTGTTTGTATGTGTGGGGGAGGGAGGGCTGCTAACAAGACCACCACTCGGCAGGCCTTGGAAATCATCCTGAGTGAAGGAAACCCTTGTGACTCAGATGGAGAAGACATAGAACTTCAGCCGGATTTGGACTCAGAGCTGTCTGATCTGTCTTCAGGTTAAGTTTCATTTCATATTATTTCCTATTTCATTTCAAACCAGTAAGAGAAAAACACAAAAAAAGCAGAGTGGAGTGACATAAATATTTACTCTGCCTTTTTTGTATTGTCCACTTTTTTGTTTGTACTACTTAGCAGACATTCACTGCCATCTGAAGTGCAAAACATTATTAGTTGTTTCTTTGCCTTAGTTGTATCTTTTTATTTAGGAAGATATTTCAGACATTATTCCGATGCAGAGAAGGAGATACTAGAATTATTATTAGTATCTATGCATGCATTTGTGATTTAATTTGACTTTTCCATCGCTCACAATTTGAATTTGTTCACACTGCAGATGAGGAGACTGCTCCTCAACCAAAAAAAGAGAGCCCGTTTGGGGACTGAACTGACAGAGACAGCGAAAGATGGCACAGTGTGGCGTGAAGAACAGGTGGGGACGTGTCTCCCTTTCACCCCAATCAAAGCGTACGCTGCAGATGGAGAGCCAATGGCTAAGGCCAGGAAAAGTATCTCGAGTCGCCTTCAGAGCTTCCGGTGTTTCATCACTCTTGATATGCTTCATAGCATTCAAGAATGGACTATTCAACATGCACAGGAAACAGAGCATGTTCATTGGTTCATGGCCCTCCCTGAACTAATGGCATTTATTGCAATTGTCATCTTCCGGGGGCTTACCAAGGTTCCATCACTACGTGACTGCTGGTCAGCAAACCTGAGAAACCCACATATCATTGGAACAATGCCGCGAAACCGCTTCCAAGACATCATGCGACACCTACGCTTTGATGACAGGTCCACCCGGAGTGATCGAGCGAAGACTGATAAGTTTGCTGCAATTTCCAGTGTGTGGGGATCATTTGTCACCAATTGCATCACGTCCTACAACCCTGGTCTACATATCAGCGTTGATGAACAGCTTTTCCCGTCAAAGACTCGCTGCTGTTTCCTGCAGTATATTGCAACTAAACCTGACAAGTTTGGTATCAAGTTTTGGGTGGCTTGCGACCTAAAATCCAAGTACATTTGTAATGTCCTCCCATATCTTGGCAAGGACCCTAGTCGTCCCAGTGGAGAGAGACTGTCTGAAAATGTAGTGATGAGGCTGATGGAACCATTCCTAGACAAGGGCAGAAATGTTACCACGGACAATTTCTTCACATCGCTGTCACTTGCGCATAAACTTCTTAGCCGGAACACCAAACACCAATGCAAGAACAATCATGCCACTGTGCGATGTGTTCACTGCTACAGATACACATGTGGTAAATGCAGACGGGAGATACCATGGCAGTGCCAGGATTGTGAGTGATTGCTGGAATGTACTCACTCACTTTTTAATATTATTTGTAAATATGTGTACAAATGGTTGTTTTTTTTTATTAATTTTATTTTGTACTGTTTTTATCAATAAATCTCAGCAACAAAGTTAAAAAAAAACATGTGTGTTGATTTCTCCCTAAGATGGCAAAGTGAAACACAAGTTTCCTTGAAGTGGCTCAGCATGGCCCCACCTTGTTTACATAACAAAAGCAACTGTTCACAGCTGATTAAGGATATTAGCCTAAAGCCTTCCAGCCCATCGGCTGTCCTGCGGGTTTTATAGGTAGAAAAGCCAAATGGCTGCTCCCTGGGACTTCTAGTGTTAAAAGGGATGAAAATGTAAAGGAACAAATGTAAAAATATAAACAGTCCAAAGAACATAAATATACGTTAAAATGAATTGGTAAAGAAACAAAAAGGGAAAAAAATGAACAAAATGCATTTAAAGGACAGAGATGTAAAGGAATAAAATACACAGTGTACATAAAAAGGAAAATAATAAATATACAAATTAAACAATATAAAATGAGAACAATAAATTTATAAGACAAAAAAAAGTGTATATAAAATGCACATAAATATTCCAAGTAAACAATATAACCAAGTAAAAAGAACAAAGAGCATTATAAACATACATTAAAATGAATGGGGGAAAAGATAAGTGAACAAAATGTTTCTAAAGGAAGGCGACGTAAGAGGAACAACAATACAAAACGTGGAGATCAAAAGCAACATGGACATCTAAAAAGGAACAAACATACAAAGTATACAATATAAAACGAGACAAAGAAATCTATAAATTAAAAAGTGTATATAAAATATATGTAAATATTCTATATATGGGAACCAATAAAAGTATAATTATATAAACATAGGAATAAAGAAAATATAAAATGGAACAATTGAATATTACATTTATAATTATAAAAGAATTGTGACCAACTCTTTTATAATGTTGTTTGAGTTTTGAATTTTTTTTCAAACTGCCGTGATGGGCTGGTGATGTGATGCGTAGCGTGGGTCAGCCTAGTCTGGTTTGTAGTAGCTAGCCTAACCATCCACACTGGCCTTCCATCAACAGCATCATCTTCATCTTCATCAGGTCTATAGTTGCGGTCTTCCGCAGGTTATGTGTTGGTTTGTGCAACCCTGGACCTGGTCGCCAGCAACTGCAAAACATGACAGTAAATTAACCACTAAAACTCAGAGAGGAGTACAGTAACATTCTGGGGGGGAAAAGATTAACCGGTTTCTTAACTTACCCGTCTCTTTCTCTGACGGTTCTGTGTGATGTTCTTCTTTTCTGGGCCTTTTCAGACTGAGCCAAAGAATACTTCCTCAGCAAAGTCTCACAAAATAAAATACATCTTGCAACCTGCCAATAAATCATGAATAATATATAGTTAATGCCAATAAAAGTAAGTAAAACAATTAAATTAAAATGTATTTGTATAGCGCTTTTCACAATACATATTCAGGGTTTTTCCTGGGTCAAAAATGGTCTTCGGTGGTGGCTGACAGACATGGTCATCCATACACACACACACACACACACGGTAAAAAAAAATACCCTACCCACTTGATCTGTAAGCGCAAAACTGACAATAAATTTTAAATAAATTCAAAGAAAGTTTGTAACTTTTGCTTATCTTATTTTGATACCTTGATGTTTGTTTTTGTTCCTCATTTTTACACTATTTACTGATAATTGTTTTGGTAATCATATCAATATTTAAAAAATAGTATTAAAAAAATTAACAAATAGCCTAATTTTCTGCCATATACAATCAGCTAGCTAACAACAAATTTGTTCTGAGTTCACCTCACTCCAGTCTAAACTAAATGATTTTAGGCTATTTATTTTACTACACATTGTCCACATAAATGCATATGACTTTAATGCACTAACGTTATATCTTGATGAGCAGTAGAAAAAATATAAAGGGATTTACGTTACCTTCTGCCATCTGCTGTCGGCCATTGGAAACTTAGTCTGTTCGTATTCATGTTTTTTCGTTCTCAGTCGACATCCCACAATCAAAATAAAAAAAAAAAAGGTTTAAATGGTCCATGCAATGCCATTAATAGACCGACGAAGCAGCCCTGTTGAAGATTAGAAGCCGCGATCGCGTCACGTCCCCGCGAGCCACTCCAACGACAACGGGTGTATAATTCAAACTGAAGGCGCGCACTGTCATTGGCCAGATTTCTGGATGACGTTCAGATTGACCAATCACGCTCAAAAGAACACGGAAAGACAGCAAATAGCCTTGCAAATATAGAAAAAAACTTGTTTTAAACAACAGTTAGAAAATGTGTATATTTATTTTTATTTGATGTTATATTTAATTAATTGGTCAAATGGTGTTTTGTGGTGTGGGCAGAGGCCTGGAAGTTTCAACCTGAAGAGCAGTGCAGATTTGTACTCTTTAAAAACAATTATTGTTTGATATTTAGCTTGCTATATAGTTTGTTATATTTGTATCCAGAATTGAATGTAAAACCAGTTTGAATGTAAAAATACACCTTCACTGTAAAACAGAAAATTAAAGTAAAATATCTTAATTTAAATAAGGAAAAATCTGTAAACTAATAGTGTTTTCTCTAAAACGTTTAATGTAAATTTCTGTGAAGTTTTTTAACTTTATTTGACTTAAGATATTTGACTTTAATTTTACGTTTTTTGTTTTGCAGCTGTAGCTGCTGTTTTTTTAGGTTTTTATTTTTACAGTGTAAATATAAAACTAATAAGATTTACTTTAAAATGACAAAGAATAATGTTAAATTGTTAGTATGGACATAAACATAAACCTTTAATATAATGAGCTAAATATTGTATTACAGTTGTTAATTTACAGATATTGTTTGTAATTTTGCATGAATTTGTTATTTATGAAAACAGAAAAATAATACAGTGATGTTCCTGTATAAAAAAATGAGAATTACTGTAATTTGTCATTAATGATATAATCCTTAAAATAACAGTCAAGTTGTTTATTTAGATATTGTTTGTAATTTTACATCGTTTTAAACATAATTCAAAATTACAAGAAAATACTGTAAAAAAATGTTTTTTTTCTGTTTTTTTTCTGTAAAATTAGGATTATTTTTATTGGTTGCCTTATTTTAATTGGTAACCTTATTGGTTGCACCTACATCTATTGTGAGTGGTGGATTTCAAACCTCAAAACGCCCCTCTTTTGCAGCGTGTTAAAGTTAAGAATCTTGGAGTGACACTTTTTGTTAACAGTTGCAGAGCTGAAAGATCTGCTTGTGTTTCTGTGTTTCTTGAGCAAGTGAATCCCTGCTCTTTTTTTATTCCATATTTTAATTTTGAGCATATCAGTTTTTGGTGTTTTTAAAACAAACTTTTTCAATTTTCCACATTTCATCTCCTTTTTATTTAATTGTATTATTGCCTACAATTTGTAAAACTTTGCAAAAATTGTTTGGGGATAGTCTAAAATGTTTGGTTAATTATCCTTTGTTAATTCCATTACATTTCTTTGTTTATTTCATTACATATTCAGATTTTGTTCAGACAGGGTTTTTATTTTGTACTGTTTTTATAAAAAATATTTGATTAAGAGACTCTTTTCATGCAGTGGTTTTAAGGCCCTGACACACCATTCTGATGGTTTGGCCCAGACCCAGGCAACGTGAACCAACCCCACAGTCGGCTTTAGTCATTGCTAGTTCAGTTTAGTGTTTCAGGGCCTTAAGAATTCTTTTTTCTGTGCAAAAAGCTTGTTTGCTGTAGCCTACAGTAGACCAGAGATAATTCTCAATCCTGAAGTCCTCCCCTGGGTGGGACTGGCGGGTTAAAGTGAGAATGGAACACAGGCTTTAATTTAGAAACATGAAACACGGGGTGAATCCTCCCATACGCAGGAGGTAGTTTGAGGCGGACTGCCACCGGACTAAGAATCTTGGTGACAGGAAATGGGCCAATAAATTTGGGAGCCAACTTATTACTTACGGAGCGGAGAGGAATGTTTCTGGATGAAAGCCACACTTTTTGACCCACGATGTAGACGGGAGGCTTAGACTGGTGGCGATCGGCTTGGGCCATGGTGCGTCTACCCACCTGGAGCAGAGTCTCACAGGCTCTGCTCCATGTGTGACGACACCTCTGGACGAAAGCATGAGCGGAGGGAACCGCGACTTCGGATACCAGACTGGGAAAAAGTGGTGGCTGGTAACCTAAGCTACACTCAAACAGGGAGAGGCACGTAGCCGACACTGGTAACGAATTATGTGCGACTCAATCCAAGAGATTTGCTGACTCCAGGATGAAGGATTCTTGGAAACCAAACATCGCAACCCTCTATCAAGATCTTGGTTGGCACGCTCGGTTTGACCATTACTTTGGGGATGAAACCCCGAAGACAGACAAACCATCGCCCCCAGCAACTTACAAAATTCACGCCGAAATTTGGAAATAAATTGGGGCCCCCTGTCGGAAACCACGTCCATCGGAAGGCCATGTAAACGAAAGACGTGCTCCACGACAGCTACCGCTGTCTCCTTAGCAGAAGGTAATTTGGGTAAGGGAATAAAATTAACCATTTTCAAGAACCGGTCCACGACTGTCAAAACGACTGTCTTGCCCTGGGAAGGCGGGAGGGCGGTGATGAAATCTAGCGCAATGTGGGACCAGGGTCTTGAAGGAACAGACAGCGGTTGGAGTAACCCATCAGGGGAGCGATTAGATGTCTTACCCATGGCGCAAGTCGAACAGGCCAAAACAAAATCCCGGATGTCGCGAGCCATCTTCGGCCACCAGAATTATTGCTTAACCAAAAACGTAGTTCTATTAACCCTTGGATGACAAGCTACATTGTAGCAATGACCCCATCATATCACTCGATCGAACTCCCTCAGGCACAAATAACCGACTCGGTGGTCCACCGGGCGGAGGCGTTACCCCTTCTAAGGCTGATTTAACCTTCGATTCGACCTCCCATATGAGTGTGGAAACAAAAAGTCTCTCAGGTAAAATACACTCGGGAGTAGCAGAGCGTTCGGAGCGGTCAAAAACCTGCGACAAAGCATCGGGTTTGATGTTTTTAGAACCCGGGCGGTACGAAAGAGAAAAGTCAAAACGTCCGAAAAAAAGGGCCCACGAGCCTGCCTAGAGTTGAGTCTTTTAGCAGATCTGATGTACTCTAGATTCTTATGATCAGTCCAGACAATGAAAGGTACCCCCGATCCCTCTAACCAATGACGCCATCCCTCCAATGCAAGTTTGACTGCCAGCAATTCTCTGTTACCAATGTCGTAATTGCGTTCGGCTGGTGATAGACGATGGGAAAAAAAAGCGCAAGGATGCATCTTGTCGTCCGAGGAAGAGCGCTGGGAAAGAACTGCACCTACCCCCGTCAACCTATACCACAAACTGGCTTAATGGATCAGGGGTAATCAGAATGGGAGCCGAAACGAAGCGACTCTTAAGTTTGGAAAATGCAGCCTCGGCTGCACCAGACCACCTGAAAGCCGTTCTGGGAGAGGTCAATCAATTTATGCTACGACCCCTCAGTCTAGGGGTGCAGGGGTGAACATAAAAACAACAGGCAAGGCAGGTTTACGTTTAAGAGGAACTTTCTCGGGTTCCTATTTTTTTTATTCTTGGTTGTGAAGTTTAAAGGAGGTGAGCATCACCAAAAGTCACAAAAGGAAACAAATAACTTGGAACGCAGGGAACCTCAGGGCTAGGCTAGGCCAAAATAATAAACAAAAATTCAACTAACTCATCCCCAAGAAAAACTAAATTTCCTGTCAAAAGAAAATGGAACAAAAGAAAAGTACAATGTCTTCCCTAACTCCTTAACTAAACATAAACAGGAGAAAAAAAGGATCTTAAAAGAAAAGAGGCACCTAGCCCCTACAGCGTACATAAATAACAAATGATGGATGTAACGGATGGCACACACGCCATTAACCGCAGAAAAAAAAATGATAACAATGAGAGGGAGTAAATACAAAAAAAAGAGAAAAAACACCAATGGCTCACTCAGCATTCGCCGTTCACCGGCACGGTTTCACAATGTTACACAGGACTAAAAACACAATCAGTCCCTGGCTCTCTCCCTCTCCCGATGACACGCTTCTGCTCCTCTTTTCAAAGAACGCCGCGCTGCTCGTAACCAACCACCGCGCTCTGACGGCACGTCCAATTTGGGAGGAAGGACCTATAAAAAGAAGGATAGGAGGAGGGACTGCGAAAGCAATGAGGAGAGAGGGGGGAAAAAAAACACACGCCCATCCAAAGAAAGTCACAGACGTAACACCCCCACCCATAAGTGTCAAATCTATTTTGACTAAACCTGTTAAACATAGGAACGTGAAAGAGCATCTGCCACAATGTTCTCAGAGCCCTTCTTGTGGCGTATCTCCAGGTTAAACCCCTGAACCACCAAAGCCCATCTCATCAATCTCTGGTTGGAATTACACATGCGCATAAAGAACACCAGGGGATTGTGGTCAGTGTACACAACAACAGGTTCGGAGCTACCTCCCACATATACTTCGAAATGTTGCAAAGCAAAAAGTAATGCTAGGGCTTCCTTTTCAATAGTGCTATATGATCTTTGGGCCTTTAGAAAATTCTTAGAAAAGTAACATATCGGGTGGTCAACGCCCTGTGCACTTTCCTGTACCAACACGGCTCCACAGCCTAGTGCACTTGCGTCCACTTCAAGCTTGAATGGACGAGAAAAATCCGGGTCGGAGAGAACAGGCGCGATGCATAAAAGATCTTTAGCTGCACCAAAAGCATGGTCACACTCAGAGCTCCAGTTGAACTCTCTAGACGTGCTCAGCAGATCAGTCAAAGGGGACACGATAGAGGAAAAATTCCTACAGAAAGCTCTATAGTACCCAATCATACCCAGAAAGCGTCGCAACTCCCGTTTAGTTTTTGGTATGGGAAAATCCATAATTGCTTCCACTTTAGCATTAACGGGACGCACCTGGCCATGGCCCACTTGTTTACCCAAGTATGTAACTACTGCCTTGCCAAATTCACACTTGGCCAGATTTATTGTTAATGAAGCGTTTGTCAGTCGTGTAAACACTTCACCTAAGGTGCTAAGATGACCCTCCCATGAATCTGAATAAACCACCACATCATCCAAATATGCTTCGCAATTATTCACGCCGGATAAGACTCTCTGCATAAGTCGCTGGAAAGTGGCAGGAGCGTTTCGCATCCCGAAAGCCATGACGGAGTATTGCAGAAAGTCATCCGGCGTAACAAAGGCAGAGACATCAGAGGCACGAGCAGTGAGTGGCACTTGCGAATAACCTTTTAGCAAGTCCAGCTTGGTGACATAGGATGCCGCACCCACACGATCTATGCAATCCTCCAGCCTGGGTAAAGGAAAAGAGTCAGGTTTAGTAACACTGTTAAGTTTTCGATAGTCTGTGCAAAACCTAAACGTGCCATCTGTCTTTGGCACAAGAAGACAGGGCGAGCTCCACGCACTAGAGCTAGGCGCAGCCAGACCGTTCCGCAGCAGATAATCTACCTCTTTCCTCATTTCCTCTCTCTTTCTCGGATTGACCCGATAATGATGCTGTTTGATAGGGGGTGACTCAGCAACATCAATATCATGGAACAAAACATTTGTTTGAGTGAGTGTGTCAGAAAAAAACGTTGAAAACCGTCTCAGTTACAGAACAATATCTCTCCGATGAGAATCACAAAGGTAAGATAAATGCTCATCTATACCCTCCAACACTTCGGAATTCGCAAGTCTAGTTGGTACAGTCACTTCCTCCCGATCAACCCAACCATCACAATCAGTTTCAACCACAGACGACACTAGAGCAACGGGAACCGAATTGATCTGAGCGTCACTGGGTTTTTGTACGTAAGGCTTGAGCATGTTAATATTGCAAACGCGGGTTTTCTTCCTACGATCCATGGTACGAATAACATAATCGGTCTCACTAAGTTTTCTTTCCACAGGGTAGGGACCAGAAAACCGGGCATGTAATGCTGACCCTGGGATAGGCAGTAATACCAATACCAAGTCGCCCACTTGGAAACTCCGACTAATACTACGCCTATCAAACCGCTGTTTCATTCGCTTTTGCTTAACAGCTAAATTTGCTCTTGCCATCTCGCACACATTATGCAAACGTTCACGTGTCTTACTCACATAGTCCAAGACTGAAATTGGAGAGACACTATCACTCACTAGCTGCTCTCGAAGCAGCTTTAACGGCCCACGAACTGTATGACCAAACACCAGCTCGGCAGGGCTAAACCCTAAAGACTCCTGTACGGTTTCACGAACGGCAAACATTACCATCGGTAACCCATCATCCCAGTCCCTTCCTGTTTCCACGCAAAATGTGCGCAGCATAGATTTAAGCGTTTGGTGGAACCGCTCTAGAGCACCTTAGGACTCGGGGTGATAGGCACTCGATAGCTGATGTTTGACTGATAACTCGCGCAAAACCTGTGAAAATAAAGTGGATGTGAAATTAGAGCCCTGATCTGTTTGAATAAATTTTGGCAACCCAAAAACGGAGCAAAACCTAATTAGCTCCTTCACTACTGCCTTTGCTTTAATACTGCGCATCGCGATAGCCTCAGGGTACCTCGTAGCCGCACACATTATAGTGAGAATGTACTGATGTCCCGCCCTAGACTTAGGCAATGGGCAAACACAATCCATCAGTATACGGTCAAACGGTTCATTGATCACAGGGATTGGACGCAAAGGCGCGGGAGGTAGACTTTGGTTCGGCTTTCCCGCTAACTGGCATGAATGACAGGAACGACAATGAGCAGTAACATCGGACTTAAGTCCGGGCCAAAAGAAATACCTCAATATTCGCTCGTATGTTTTCCTAATCCCTAAATGACCAGAAAGAACATGGTCATGTGCAAGCATTAGTATCTGAGAGCGATACCCTACAGGAATAACAATTTGGTGAACACTATCACCATCCTCCCATTTACGCATCAGTAGATCATTTTCCCAGAAATACTGCACCTTTGGATAGGTCATCCCTGCTGAGTCAGAGGCGCGGCTAGTTGGCTGAAGTTGCTAATGAAACGCCGATAGAAATTAGCGAACCCCAGAAACCTTTGTAGGGCCTTACGGGAATCTGGGCTTGGCCAATCTATGACAGCCTTAACCTTGTCAGGATCCATGCGCATTCCCTCGGATGAGACGATATACCCTAAGAATGAAACAGACTGTGCATGAAACGCGCATTTGCAACCTCTGAAGCACTAGTCTGACGTGCTGGACATGCTCCTGGAGAGACGAAGAAAAAATCAATATGTCATCCAGGTAGACATAAAGAAACTGATCAACCATGTCTCCCAGCACATCATTGACTAGTGCCTGGAAGGCCGCAGGGGAGTTAGAAAGCCCGAAGGGCATAACTAAATATTCAAAATGGCCCCTGGGGGTATTAAATGCAGTCTTCCACTCATCCCCCTCCCTTATGGGCACCAAATGATAAGCATTGCGTAAATCCAATTTCGTCAATAAGGATGCTCCCTGTAACCTCTCGTAAGCTGAAGACATCAATGGTAAAGGATAAGTATTCTTTACCGTGATGTTATTCAACCCTCGGTAATCAATACAAGGTCGCAGAGAACCATCCTTCTTACCCACGAAAAAGAACCCCGCCCCCGCTGGAGAAGAGGAAGGGCGGATGAACTCGGAAGCTAGAGAATCAGAAATATATTTCTCCATGGCCTCCCTCTCAGGTAAAGAAAGAGAGTATAACTTGCCTTTGGGCGGAGACTTGCCTGGCAGTAAATCTATGGCACAGTCATAGGGACGATGAGGAGGAAGAGAAGCAGCCCGGGACTTACTGAACACCTCCTTCAGGTCGAGATACTCCTCGGGCACGTTAGATAAATCCACCGTCTCCTCCTGAAACACAAAACCAGATACAGACGAACGAGCAGAAACAAGACAAGAGGCATGGCACTGGTTACTCCACCCAATGACAGAGTTGTGTCCCCAGTCAATCCTGGGGTTGTGTTTCAGTAACCAGGGATGACCGAGGACAATGGGAATGAGAGGGGAGTCCGTGATGAAAAACTTGATAGTCTCAGTGTGATTGCCCGATATAACCAGTGTGATAGTGTCAGTGGTGTGCGTGATGATAGGAAGAGTCTGTCCATTGAGGGCGTGCACAGCGATGGGGTTACAGAGGGGAGTGAGAGGAATCTGAAGCTGGGTGGCTAGCTTGCGGTCCAAAAAACTACCCTCTGCTCCGGAGTTCACTAACGCCTGGCAGTGGTGGGATCCGGTTGCCCACTGCAATCTTCCCGGAAGGAGAGTCGCGGACGAGGATTTCCCCAATGCAGCTCCACCCGACAGTAACCCTCGTTCTACTGTCGGGCTCGATCTTTTAACGGACACTGGTTAAGGAAATGCCCCGCCGCGCCGCAATAAAGACAAAGTCCTCCAGTCCTCCGACGCTCTCTCTCCTCCCGGGAAAGTCGAGCTCTCCCCACCTGCATGGGCTCGTGATTGTGGGGTGGACTGACCCTGTCTCCGTCCAGAAACTCACAACACTCAGGGGTTCTCCTCGTACGAAAACGTTGATTGTGGTACTCCAGATGCGAATCCACCCGCAAAGCCAGTTCCATGAGTCCATTGAGACTAGTAGGTAACTCCAGTGTGAAGATCTTCCGTTGGACACAGTCAGCCAGCCCATGCAGGAATCGATCCCACTGCGCCTCCTCGTTCCACTTGCACTCTGCGGTCAAAGTCCAGAACTCGATGATGTAATCAGAGACGGGTCGATTGCCTTGTTGAATCTCAGCGAGCCTCGTGGCCCACAACAGCGAGGTCAAAGACCCGTCTCATCTCCTCCGAGAGTGCAAGGAACGAGGAACAGCAAGGATGTTTATTTTCCCAAACCACCATTCCCCACAGCGCCGCGCGTCCCGCCGGCAGATTCAACACCTGTACCACTCTAGAAGTCTCTGTAGAAAACGTCATAGGCTGTAATGAGAAGAACAGTGAGCATCTGGTTAGAAAAGGTCTACACAAGTCGGGCTCGCCCGAATAACGCTCCGGTGTGGGAATACACAGCTCATGCTGGCCGCTGATGTTAACTGGGTTGGGGGGAACGGACGGTGGAGTGGGCGCAGTGGGCGATCTCAGTTGTTGAATCTGGGTCGAGAGCTCGGACACCTGCGCCACGAGTGCCTGCACTGCTTGAGCAGTGGCGGTTACCTGTTCATCCTGGCGATCCATTCTCTGATTACTTGTTGTGAGGTACTCTTGCAGTTCTGCGACTCTCACTGGATCCATTTCGAGGTCAGATCGTTCGGTCACGTACTGAAAAAGAGACTGAAAGATCCAATAGCGATAAACTCATTTAATGTCACTTAAACTGCACAACGTTCATATAGTGTTCACAGATCATAGAGAATCAACAGAGAACGATACAGACAAAGAGAGAGCGAGCAGGAAGTCCAGGTGCACAGGAGAACAGGCAGGTAGAATCCTCCAAACAGGGTCGTGACGCAGGGAAGCAAAACGAGCGCAGGAATCCAGGAACCGGAACAGAGACAATTCTCTCGGGAGACAGAGGAGCGGGCACCAGGAACCGCAGGACAGCCTGTAACGATCTGACAATGAGGGATGTAAGTGACACGTATAAATAGAGATAATGAGTGTGGTAGGTGGTGGTGATCAGAGCAGCAATCAATAACCACGCCTCCAACACAACCACACAAACCCAGAGAGGACGAGACGATGGATTGATGAACCGTGACACCTTCTCCTTCAGGATCTGCTTCATCTGAAGAACACAAACAGACTTATGAAGGATATTTCTGCTGTGGAATTACAGTGGTAAGAAGAGCGAGACTCACCTCTGATAAAATCTTGTTCATCACTTCTGGATCATTCAGATTTTCACTTGATTTCACCTCCAGTTTCACAATCTGTCTCTTCTGTGGGACTGTGGGATGCCCTGATGAAGAATTCAGAGTCATAAACAGTAATGTACAGTACTATCCATATTTCAGTAGAACTTCAAACAAATGAGTTCATAAGTAAAATGTCTCGCTCTGTTATATTTTAATGTATATGTAAGGATCGGTTTTGGTGCTAAGACAAAAGCTGGGATACACATCCCAGCAATTGAACAATAAAATTCACTGATCTTGAGAGAAGATCTCACAGAAACTGTGTTACAACACCCTAACAAACATTTCTCCCCCCTCCCCATTTTGCCCTCTCCTTGCCCTGTTTTCAAGTCACCAAATCCATATATACCAGTGATGATATATCTTGTAAATCTTTTGTTTTATCCCTTTCATGTTTGATGTCTTTTTAAAGGTCTCAGTGCGAATGGTAAAATGGTCTCATTATCACTGCAGTCACTAGTAGTATTAGAAAGATTGAAAACTAATGAGAATTCAGGAGTCTCTTCAAAGATATCTGATCCACTCCCCCAAAACCAGGTGGTTGTGTTGCAAATATTTACAACCTTTTTGTTCTAGTTGGAGTATTTAAGGCTGGATAACCTAACTCTCGGGGGGAACATTCTGTAGTCAGAACCCCCATGTGGTGCTCGGTTAGTGTCTTTGAGACACTGACCCAAACTGCATGTATTGTGCCAGACATGATGACTCTTTTAAATTATTTTCATATTGCTTTGCAATTGTGTTTTATGTTTTTACGCTGATCAGTTGTGTACCATGGATTCTTGTTTACTTATTTACTTTTCCTGTCTGGCCAAAATAAATGTTAATCTTGATTTATCTTGTATGATTCTGAAATCATTATTCTAGTATGGATCGATGTATACTCCTTAATTACCGCAAAATCTAGGGTTATGATAGCTCACACCGATGACGGCACGACTGAAGCATGGGGCGCAGCGTGCGCGATATTCCGATTTCTGACTATCGCTGGATTAGCAAATTGTAGTCCGTGGATATGACTAAAAATTACGCTTTTTGTTGAGTGAGCATGTGCAACCACTTAAAGGTAACATATCCACTCTGCATCCTCTGACTAATCTCAGAAGTAAACATTTTGTGCTCGTGAACGCGCGAACCGGACGCGTCTGTTCTGTGCGATTTTGGGTCTCTCGATGAACGAATATGAAAACTAGGAAGATACAAAGAAAATCAACGATCTAAATTAAATCGCAACTAATCGTAAAATCAGCTGATAAACTCTAAATGTAGCACACTTTATGGAGTCACTTAGAATTGGAGTCAGATACAATTAGTAATGGAGTCAGATTTAAAATGAGATATCAATAAATTAAGAGAACTTCACCGAAAGGCTGAAAAGGTGTAAGCTGCAGAATTCCTTTTGACCAAGCCATTAGCATCCGGTTTTTGGGCTAAATGGATGGAAGTTTACATATATGATTTTCTTAAACTGAACTGGCAGTTAAACACTAAATAATCATATAGGGGCCTATCATACACTAAACACAATGCGACGCCACCCAGATAGCAAGCCACAAACGAAACAACATTACATTTTTTTACATTTCATCCATAAATCAATGGTAATGGCATTGAATCAATGTTACGATGTGATGTTGGT
This sequence comes from Gobio occitaniae, assembly GCA_033150135.1. Taxonomy (NCBI): domain Eukaryota; kingdom Metazoa; phylum Chordata; class Actinopteri; order Cypriniformes; family Gobionidae; genus Gobio; species Gobio occitaniae. The sequence continues at coordinate 46,991 of JARQWZ010001977.1, read as the reverse complement.
TCAACATCATGAAACACAACAACTACAACTAAAGCCTGAATTCAACTGAAGATAAAAGAAGACAATAAATCCCTCAAGATCTCAGCTGAGAATTAACAGAGGTTTAGATGTATTTGTTTTATTGAAAATATTTGGTCACCATTATGGATTTGTGCTCAAATTTGTGCTCTTCAAATATGCTTCATTCTTTGTTAATGTTTTTCAAAGATTCGTTTTCGCAAATCGTGGAATCTGAATGCATTTCCACAGATTTCGCTTACGTTTCTCAGTTTTTCGTTTGCTGTTTTGACACAAACCCCTCGTGGGGGCGGGCTGTGCTCAGTGATCTACTCTGATTGGATAGTGAGGTTTTGATGGACAGGTGCTCTCTGGCCTGGAAGTACAGACATCACTCAGTGGCGTATATATTGGAAAGCTATCGTTGTGATTTGTGCGAAATATGTCGTGCTTTGTATTACTAAGTATCGAAATAATATTTGACCTTCGATCCTCTTAAGGCCTGTTCACACCGGGACGTTTTTTGCGCGCGTTTATCGTCGACATTTAACGCCTCGTGACTAAACAATGGGCGCCAATGTGAGTGTGCACACCGACGCGTAAAACGCCAGGCATAAAAGCGTCATTTTTTAAAAAACACCTCAAGTTTGTTTTTTTATTTTGACGCGGCGCATTAAAAACTGGCCGACCAATGAGATCCGCGCTTTTGTTCACGTGCCTGGAGCTGCTGAAGTGACAGTAAAACATGACTTGGTGGCGCTCAAGGACAAAACGGTCTTGCCGAGCACACATTGATAAGACGAAGAAGTAGTAAGTAGACAAAGAAGAAGATGGGCTGCTAATGCTGATTGCTAGTTCACCACGTAGCACCACCTTGTGTACCGGGAGCGCTATCTACTGAATGTGCACGTTCACTCGGCAGTGAAAATCGATTGGGTGTGAACACTCAAGACGCGCCGAAAAACACTGGCGATAAGCACGTCCGATATTCTTCCCGGTGTGTACAGGCCTTTAGGCTGTAAAGATAAGGTGACCAGACGTCCCCGTTTTCTGGGGACAGTCCCGTTTTTGATGTTCTTTCCCCAACTGGAGATGTCCCCGTTTTACAGCTTGTTCAAAACAACAAGCATATATATTGCAAAAAAGCGCCCTATCGACACACAGCTGCTGCTGGTTATAGGAGCAATTGTGTACTGATTATTTTCACCAGCAGATGATGCTGTGAGATACACTGACTTTACTTGGTCGGGCGAGCATGTGCGCCACTACTACTTCATGAAGAACGAGTAGTAACAGAGAGCAGAGTGCCATTTTAAAATATCAAAAGAAACATCGTTATCGCTTTGAAGGTAGTAACATATTCATGTTAAATTTAAGTAATACTGTATGTGCTTTATAAAAGAGCCTCAACAGGGTTGAGACTGTTTTTTCCCTAAAAGATACACAGTCACAAAGCAGTGATACACATCTTAACTATATAATAACCTAATTACACTCACAACAAATATATGTGCAGAATACACATACTTTCTGCTTAAAATAAGCCTAAAATGCAAAATAAAAAAGACCAATTAAGGCCCTTACAAAAAATAACTGCAGTACATTGAAGTAAAACTGCAGTACAAAGTAGTATAACTGCAGTACATTGAAGTAAAACTGCAGTAACATTGCAGTACAAAGTAGTAATTGCAGTACAATGAAGTTCAACTGCAGTAAAACTGCAGTACAAAGTAGTAAAACTGCAGTACATTGAAGTAAAACTGCAGTAACATTGCAGTACAAAGTAGTAACTGCAGTACATTGAAGTTCAACAGCAGTAAAACTGCAGTACAATGAAGTACAATTGTAGATTTGCAGTATAATGAAGTTTAGATGCAATATAACTGCAGTACAGTGATACACTGTAATGTATATGAAGACTTTGATGCAAATGTCCGTTTTATTTTTAATTGAGCTTTTTTGTATTGGGCTCCTATGTTTATGTTCAGTAATATCACTTAAATGGCAATGATGTACTTTTAGTTGCCATTACATTAAAAAATGTTAACCTATAGGAGTCTTATAAAAATGTTTACTGTTTTTGCATCTGAAGTCTTCATAGGCCTTCCACTCATAATACACTGTACTGCCGTTATGCTGTATTGTGCAACATGTAGCCACTTTTGTCACCTATGGGACATTTCAACCACATAGATAAATAGCCCTCACGTTCTTACCCACCAAAAAATACAGATTTATCTCCCGGAACTAGTTAATGCTGGTTGGGCTAGTTTTGAGTAGCAATTGGACGAGTTTTGTAACCTGCCAACCCTGATTCACAAGCAGGACGGAGAAATCTTTTCTGGAAGAAACGTTCATCAGGCAAGTTGGAGCTGCTTCACAAAAATTCTGTTGGCATTATTATTCTCATTTGTATCACTGTACAGCAACAATATGTATTGTTTAAAGTGCTATAAATAATAGTGACTTGACTTAAAAGGGACCTATTTTGCTTATTTTTACAAGATGTAATTTAAGTTACAGGTGTCTGTGAAGTTTCAGCTTAAAGGTCCCATGGCATGAAATTTTCATTTTATGAGGTTTTTCAACATCAATATGAGTTCCCCTAGCCTGAATATTGTCCTCAAGTGGATAGAAATGTTGATCGGTGTAAAACCGAGTTCTGGCTGTCTCTCTCTGCCCTTGAGAAAATGACAGGCCAGACGAGCCAATCCTGAAGTCTCCTGGTTTGACGTCCAAGCAGGAACGGTTTCCTCCCTTTCCTCCGCCCAGAGAATCTGCCACGCCCATGCAAACGCTCGAGAGATCATTGCATCATTGCTTGTGAACAAGTGAACGCTGGCAGTTTCTCAGTGTTTGGATGTACAAATGAAAACAGAAGTCTTTTTTCAGTTCCTTCTGATCTGTGATCAGTGATTTCTGATGTGTAGCTAATTATTTATTATTCGTGCACACGCTGCGGCTTCTCTCTCTCCCAACAGAACGGTGTTTTCGTGTTTTCTATCTTGTGAGTCAGTGTTTTTGTACATCCTCGTCGCGTCTATCGGTTCTAAAATGTGCATACAGTCATGAGTTTCTGCTCAACATCAGCACATCTTTAGAGATAAACCTCACACACGCCGAAGCTCGGCCTTCAACATCCCCGACCCCCAGCACTGCATCTGGCCCACAGCGGAGGAGCCAAACGCGGCGTGAGATTAAGCAGAAGGGGGGTAAGCGTGAGGGTATCCGGCTAGGCTAGCTAGCTTTCCCCACAAAAAACATTCGATTACTGCTGTTGTGTCTTTGTTTGCGCTGTGTACTCAACGCGCGTCACTGACGCTTTTATTTTATTTGAAAAATAATGCTATTATCAACACTTACTTTTAACTCGTTCATCTCGACAGCTGTAATGGTACTTTGCATGTGTTACAAAGTTGGTAATAATGATGAAGATGGACTCGGTGTGACTGGGACTCGTGTTTATTCAGAACTCTCAGATACAAACACAATAAACTCGCGCTGACTGACAGCGCTCTCATAACTCAGTAGTTACTATAAATAACTTTGTTAGCAATCGCTGAGCTCCATCTCTGGTACATTAGTGATGTCCGGTTCGCGAACGATCTTTCTTTTGAACCAGTTCTTTTTAGTGAACCGAATCAGTTCACCAAATCGGACTGAATCGTTCTAAACGGTTCGCGTCTCCAGTCAGCGCTGATCCATAATTTACTAAAGTTACTAACTTTCTGACATGAGTGACAGCCCCTCCGACTAGAAATAGACAAATAACCTGAAGTATATGCTGTAACTACAACAGTTCAGACATGCTGAGAACTGATGTGAAGCGAACTCAGGTCCATCCGTCTCTCTGGCAGCAGCTCGTGCCTGCTCGTGCCTCGTTAAACCACGCCCCCTCCGCTCATTTAAAATTCAAAGATGTCAGCCAATCACAACAGTGGGCGTTTTTACTGAAGTCTCACAGCGGACACGCCTCTTGAAGCAGGGCCTTCAGCCACAGGGCAAACAGCAGTATAGAAAAAATGCCTTTTATTTCTAAATTATGACATTTTATGATGTAAAAGTCATACTAACAATATAAGTACACCTCAGGAAACATTATAAAATAATAGAAAAATGCCATGCCATGGGACCTTTAAAAGACCTCACAGATCATTTATAAATCCATGTTATAAATACTCATTTCAGACTACAGTCAAGAACAGGCTGTTTTCGTGCATGTGCCTTTAAATGCAAATTAACTGCTGCATGCACGCGGCCCCCACCTGCTTGTGATTATCATCAGTATCGCGATCACACTCACGGATAATGGACCGCGTTTTCTGAGCGCACACAAGAACTGGCTGTCAGATAACAAGTCTCGTGAGTAACTTCTCTTTTACATTTTTTTGCTGTGTTTAAACTGTCAAATACACGCAAGGTTCTTGTTTTCTGAAAAACTGTGCAGAGGGGCGGTAATATAAGATCCTCTTCCTAAGTCAGAAGGGAGAGAGGCTAATTTTTCACTGTGCTTGCAGAGAAAGACTTACCAAAACAAAGTTACTGGCCTGAGTTGTCCTTTAAAATTTTCTGGGTTGGTAGATTCACCGGGGGCCTGATTATAGCACTTAAACACGGAAAAATTAACCATGTTTTTATTATAGTAAAAGTGTAGTAACCATGGTTTTTGGCCTAATTGATTACCATTTATATAACCACAGTTTTACCACAAATTCTATGGTTAGAGTTGTAAAGCCACGGTTAACTGTAATAACCATGTTTTTTTTTGTGTTGGTTTTATTTAGTTCATTTTCGTAAGGTTTGCCTTTGTTTTATGTTAAATATCTTTGGAATATCTGATAATATTGTATATACACAAAAATAGACTAAATCAGGATTTTTTTTTTCGCAGCACTGTACACAAGCATTTATGTTCAATAGTTTGACATTAATGTGCAGAAAAGGATGTTTTACAGGAATACTATTTATTGTGTGATTGCTATTTTCAGAAAAATGCACTGGTAACAACAACAACAACAACAACAACAACAAAAAGAAGACCAAAAATGTGATTCAACAGAAGATCATGGCTGGAGTGAAACAAAGCAGCACTCAAATAATGGTGAGAGCAGTAGGCAACTTTATATATTTTATCTTTTATAAACTATTATCTTTATAGTTTAGAATGCATAATAACTAATATTGTACTTCAGGAACCAAGACCTGTGGGAATGCTGGAGGAATCAAGTGTACAAAGTCTTCTGTCTCCTAAGCCATGTTAGAAGAGATCGAGGATTTAAAAAAGGAAATCAAAGACCTAAAAGAAGATTTACGATATTAGCGCTGCTGGAAAGGTAATGAAATCTAGTTATACCACAACAATTATTCTCAGTACTTGACATCAGTTCTCAACAGTTTGCTTGTGGACTCTCTTCTTCATGGGTATATTATACCATAGTCTGTTTGTATACTGGATTCTGATTGACTGAAAGGTGTGCATTAAAACAATGAATGCACAGATAGTTACAGTCAGTTAAATCTCCATTCTAAATAAATGTGCTGCCTTTCCTGTAACACACACACACACAAACACAGTCACTCTCACACAGAAACATATTTCTAAGCAACAAAGTCTTAAAGGGTTAGTTCACCCAAAAAATGTAATTAGCCCATGATTTCCTCAGCTCATCCTAGTTGTGTATGACATTCTTCTTTCAGACGAATACAATCAGTTATATATAAAAAAAGTCTTGGCTCTTCCAAGCTTTATAATGGCATTGGCATTAAAGTGCATCTATCTATCATATAACTACTCCACATGGCTCCGGGGGTTAATAAAGGCCTTCTGAAGTGAAGTGGTTTGTGTAAGAAAAATATCCATATTTAAAACTTTATAGACTAAAATAACTAGTTTCCGGCGGTTAGCGGTATGCAAGTCAACTTACAGCGAAAGAGTAATCCTTGACGCATGCGTAATGACGAACACACGCAAAGGATAGAGCAAAACAAAACACAGGTCATGAATTATGCTGCCTTCACGTGCTCTTGGAATTATCGTATCGTAAATACGAGTTTCCTAGGTAAAAATTGCACATGAACGCCCTCCCATTTCAAAATTTAAATGCGATGAGCTCGTAATCACGACTTCAGAAATGGGAATTATCAAATTTCCGATAGCACGTGAATGCGGCATTAGTCTAAAACGAGAACTTTTAAAGGGAAATGGTGGAGGATTTCGATATAAGAGAAGAGGGATTTTAAGTTTGTTGCCCAGTACTATCCGTGAGAGAGGTAATAGCTTGCGGTGATTCTGTAAATCGCGTCAGGGGTCACTCTTTTAGCGTAAGTCCACTTACGTACCGCTGACCGTTGGAAGTTAGTTATTTTAGTCTATAAAGTTTTAAATATGGAGATTTTTTTCTTACAAAAAACATGCCATTTTGCTTCAAAAGGCCTTTATTAACCCCCTGAGCCATGTGGATCAGTTTTATGATGGATAGATGCACTTTTATGATGGATAGATGCACTTCTATGGAATTCTAAAACGAATCAAGTCAATGCCATTATAAAGCTTGGAAGAGCCAGGACATTTTTTAATATAACTGATTATTCATCTGAAAGAAGAATGTCATATACACCTAGGATGAGTTGAGGAAGAGTAAATCATGGGGTAATTTTCATTTTTGGGTGAACTATTCCTTTTTTGCTGTTTCTGAACTAATTAAACTGTAAATTCTGAGTGCTGCTGCACAGACTCAGATTATTCACATATGCATATACATATTCACATATCTCTTTCTCCCTCGTTTATTTATTCAAATAAATGTAATCCAACCATGATGCTAATTTATCTCTGTGCCTGATTTAAAGTGTGCAGAATGCTAGATCTAATGGCCCATGTCCAAAAAAAGGAAATTAACTGTTAGTTTTACCCTTCCAGTCAAATTGTGCTCCACAAACATTAATGACCAATTTAATTTAACTTTTTTACCTATCTTTAACAGCTGGGTGTCTATTGCACAATTTTAGTGCACTTCACAGAAGCAACCCGCTTCATGTCGGGTGGTTCTTTACCTCCATCTTGTTCATTCAAATGTAATGCCTAGCCATGGATTTGTCCTTACTTATGTGAAAGGTTATAAGTTACACAAAGTAATAAATGAAGGGGGACAATAACTGTGGAACATGTATTCCATATACTTTATTCCAATAATATTACATTTTTATTTAAGGTTAGATTTGTGAATTAAAAGTCCGAGAGCATAAAAAAAAAGCCAATTTTTGTGTGAGAGGGCACTGTGTACAGTATTTAAACATGATTGTGTCTCTCTGCTTTTTATTTTTCCAGAAATGCATGTCATTGTGCAAATTACACAGACTGTCAGTGGAGTGACAGAAAGCGCTCAGATTTCATCAAAAAGATCTTCATTTATGTTCCGAAGATGAACGAAAGTCTTACGGGTTTGGAACGACACGAGGGTGAGGAATTGATGACTGAATTCTATTTTTTGGCTGAACTAACCCTTAAACTTCTTTTACCTGGAGTGTTCAAAGCATATTTGTGATTTGATAATGCTCACCAATATAGCGTAAGAAATTCATTGGAAATATTATGAATACTTTCCACAATTCAAGATTAATATTAAACACACTATATGGCTGTGGTGAAGTGTAACTGAAACTTGAGAGTTTATCTATTTATTTTTGTTTCTTTGTTTTTCCAGACTACATCCTAAATAGTGTTTCCACAGCTGAGATACGGGCAGTTATAAGAACCACGTGGGATAATGATGAAGATAAGCTCTTAAAAAAGCACCCTACCTGAATAATATGACAAGATATATGCATGATTGTATGATTTGTAAATAAACACTTTAAATACAATGTCTAACTCTAAGTCTGTTATTTGAAGTTTCAAAATAAAAAAAAAGTAAAAATCACATTTATTGTCGCATGGCTGTTTGAGAAATTCACTGTTGTTTTGTACCGTAATTTGTTCTATTGCAGATAAAACGTATTCTGGATATTCTGGTTGTATTTTAATGGTATTGTACAGCATTTTATTTGTATTGCACTTTGGTAGTATTGTAATTGTGCTTTAGTTGTATTATGTATTGCAGTACTACCGCAGTTATATTGCAGTATTATTGTAGTATTACTTCAGCAGTACTACCGCAGTTATATTGCAGTATTATTGTAGTATTACTTCAGCAGTACTACCGCAGTTTATTGCAGTATTATTGTAGCATTACTGCAGTATTACTTCAGCAGTACAGCAGTTATATTGCAGTATTATTGTAGTATTACTGCAGTATTACTTCAGCAGTACTGCAGTTATATTGCAGTATTACTGCAGTATTACTTCAGCAGTACTGCAGTTATATTGCAGTATTATTGTAGTATTACTTCAGCAGTACTGCAGTTATATTGCAGTATTATTGTAGTATTACTTCAGCAGTACTGCAGTTATATTGCAGTATTATTGTAGTATTACTGCAGTATTACTTCAGCAGTACTGCAGTTATATTGCAGTATTATTGTAGTATTACTTCAGCAGTACTGCAGTTATATTGCAGTAATACTGCAATATTGCATTTTTTTCGTGTCCAAAAAACTGCATTTTTCTACATGAATAAAAACTGCAGTATTACTTCAAAAAAACTGCAGTATTTTTTTGTAAGGGGGATAATGCGTCTATTTTCAAGCACAAACGTAACACTAACATTTGAAGTAAAAAAAAAAAAAAAAAAAAAAGTACTTTATATAGTATAAACTGTCTGGTCAAGCACACCGACATCTGCTTCTTTCAGAGAGACAAGCTTTTAACCCTCTAGGCGCCACGGTCGAGTTTACTCGACAAGATGCGGCACTGAATAAAACAGCCGATTTTGTCATATAGGGTGTCAAATTTCATTCGACCTCCCCTCCACTAGATGTCAGACATGTCATACTTCATCCCTGACTCAAGAAAACGTCATGCTTCTATACAAAATCTTCGAGCAAGAGCGCATTGAATCAGTGCGAACAAACGCGGAGCTAGTGTGCGAGTGAGCCATTTTATCAGAGCAACATTGTCAACGTCAGCGAGTATTTGCATTAGATTATTATTTTCTAATGGCATCAATAAAGCTTACCCGCAATGAAGTGTTGGGTCTTCTATTCGCGGACCCTGATTCTGAAGGGGAATATCTGCCTTCAGAATATGACAGTGATTCTGAAAGTGAAAGTAAGGCCCTACACCAAGCACAAACAGTGAATCCTTTGCCCAATGTCAGTGGTGTTTCCCGGGGTTGGAGTGTTCATCGCGAAGTTAGCAGGCGTGTTAGTGTTGTGGGGAACAAGGCGGGAGATTTTTACCACGCTAGCCATGAAGCTTTGTCTTCTGACCGTTTGCCTCTCCGAAATCGCGGCAACAGTATTGTGGTGGAGACTTGCCACTTGTCTAATGCCACTGGATATGTTAGACGAGGTCGAAGTATTCATAGGACAGTTAGGGGGCAACGTGGAGGCAGGGTGGGGAGTCGCAATGACAATGACAGTAGTCCGAACTGTGCACACTTAGCGGGCGCGCGCGCGTCTGTCTCTCGCCTTGTCTCGTCATCTTACTCATGATCTCTGCCTTGCCGTGGCGAGTGAACTTTTGAACTAAACAGGTCTTGTCTACTTGTATTTGTTTGTCATGTAAACTTCCATTCGTTAGCCCCCAAAAAAACAGATTCTAACGGCTTGGTCAAAAGGAATTCTGCGTGTAAGCCTTTTCAGCATTTTGGTGAAGTTCTCTTAATTTATTGATATCTCATTTCAAATCTGACTCCATGAATAATTGTATCTGATTCCAATTTTATGTGACTCCATAAAGTGTGTTACATTTAGAGTTTATCAGCTGATCTTAAGATTAGTTGCGATTTAATTAAGATCATTGATCTTCTTAGTATCATTATTTGACGCTTCCTGCTTCGCTACTGTTCGGACGCTCTTGCTTACTGCTCCGCACTTTGCACTATCGCTTCTATATTTTATCTCATAATTTTAACTTCAGCAAATCAGCACAGTGCTCAAACGACAAAGCTGGACTCCAATGATAAAATTAGAAACTCTGGTGACTGAATTACTAAACAAAAAGCGGAATATTTCAACCGACCAGCCTCCCACTGCCTTCAGCTTACATTCCGGAGAAGGGAAAACAAAGCTGCCTACATTCAAAAGGATAAGAAAATGCCTCTTCTAGAATCTACTTGCTGCACAAACTGCCACAGACTTTTACAAAGGATTGCAGTTCTTGAAACAAAGTTATTTGCGGAACCATCCAACCTGACGAATCACACAGCAGAGCTTCATCATGATCGCCCTCTACACACTGCCGGTGAGTCCCATAAATGTAGTGCTACTCAACAGGTAGAAACAAGTAACTGATCAACACACTAATCGATGGTACAAACAGGGAGCAAGACCCAAAGGCACTCGAGACATCAGATTGTCACAAGCATCACATATTGCCGCAGTAGCATGCTCTACCCCAGACACAAGGATTGCAAACACTAGTTTCCTACCACCAAATATACATCTTAAAAACAGATTTGAAGTGTTAAGCTGGGCATACACTGTGCGATTTTCGATTTTCGATTTGACTCGTGCAACTTTTTTTTGGGTCGGGCCGATTTTCAGCTTTATCGTGCGTCATTTGTCGTGAGGTGTTCGTGCAGTGTACAGGGGGAAACGAGAGGTGACAAACCTCTCCCGATCGGCAATTGGATGGTCGGATGAATTTCTGGCATGTCAGAAATTCTGGTCGCTCCTCGTGAGGTTATTAGCCAGCTGAAGCAGAGCTACGAACTGATTGCCCTATTTCTCATCTCTGCGCCTGCGCGAAAGCAGAAGTTGAACCATTTCATCTTTAAAACAAAGAAAGAAAACGGAAAGAGGGAGATCTTTAAGTTCCGTTTCGTTCAGTCACTACGACGTAACGTTAGTGACTAATGAATGGGGGTTTCGCTTAGAAGCCTATCATCTTCGAGCTTAGAGAAAACGCCCAATGGCGTGCCAATGCCATGGGGCATGCGGAATTTGCATACGTAACTCCGCCTCACCGCGTGAGTATATAAGGAAGTACGTGGCAATATCGCATTATGTTTCTGCTTTCGGAGCCAAGAGTACCTACCTCTTCACTCCTACAGCCTTCAGAGACTCTGTCAGCTTCTTCGAGACGAGCAGCTTTCCAGTCGGTGTTGGTGTGACGGCGTGTTCCAGTGATCGCATACTTCCTGCCTGCTGATCTGTGCAGTGGTCCGCCTGACAGCTGGTGTGTGTTTCCCTGGGCGCTTCGGCATCGACTGCAAAGTTTCCTCTCACAAAAAGAGCTTGCACGTGACACGTCCTTTTCAGGATGTTTCGTCCGTGCACTTCTGGGTGCGGTAGATCTCTTTTTTCTTTCGACGGGCACGAGCGCTGCGTGACGTGTTTGGGCTTTCAGCACGCTCAGGCAGCGCTCGTGGATGACTCAGGTTCTCTCTGCGGGAACCTGGCCATCTCGGTGCTACGATCAAGACTCCGTGAATTCCGTGCTGATGCCGGAATGAGAGTCCCCTCTGTCACCCCCCAATCTGCGGTCTCCTCTGGAGGCGGCACTTTGGCTGGTGACCAGGGTGATCTGAGGGTGACGGTGTGGAACAAAGCTCCGACGCTAGTTCCTCGGCCCACACCCCCCTCTCATGCACCTGACCCGGCCCGTGCTTAAGTGTCTACATCGGGGCCGGCTCCTGCTGTCCCGACTGTGGCGTTTGGCACGGCGGAGAATGAGGAGATGTCTATCGCCGCATCACAAGGTGGGCTGGAGTCATCTGAGGATGATGATTCGGCTGTGCTGCCACCCTCGGGTGCACCAGCATTGCCCGAGTCGGACCCAGAATTGACAGCCATGCTGTCTCGGGCAGCCGCAGCGCTTTGGCTGGAGTGGAACCCTCTGCCTCAGCCTGAGCGTTCGCGGTTGGACGATTGGTTTTTGGGGGCGGCGCGCTCGGACACCCGTCCGACCGCTCCACCAAATCTTTTCTTTTCCGAGGTGCATGAAGAGATTGCGCGTTCCTGGAAGTCCCGTTGTCTTCCCGCGAACGTTTGGCGAACTCTTCCGCCTTCACCTCTCTCGATGGAGCCGCGGCTCAAGGGTACACTGGGGTCCCCCCAGTCGAACGTTCTGTTGCGATGCAACTGTGTCCTCAGAGTGCTTCGTCCTGGCGTGGTGACCCAAAGCACCCCTCCAAAGCCTGTAGGTTTTCGTCATCCCTGGTGGCGAAGTCCTATAGAGCTGCGGGGCAGGCCGCTGCTTCTTTGCATACCATGGCAACTCTTCAGGCTTACCAAGCCAAGTTGCTGTGTGATATGCACGAGGGGGGGGGCTGACCCAGGACTCAGCAATGAGTTGCGTGCCGCCACCGACCTCGCTCTCCGGGCGACGAAGGTGACCGCACGCTCCCTGGGTCAGGTGATGTCCACAAATGTGGTCCAGGAGCGACATCTATGGCTCACCCTGGCCGATATGCGTGACGCTGAGCGAACCCGTTTCCTCAACGCCCCCATATCCCAGGATGGGCTATTCGGCGGAGCGGTTGAGAGCTTCGCCCAACAGTTCTCGGCCGCTCAAAAGCAGACTGAGGCTATAAAATATATCCTGCCCCGGCGGTCAGCTGCTGCCTTCACCCCACCGCCCGCGCAGGTGCCTCAGCCTGCTCGCCGCCGAGGGCGCCCTCCTGCGGCTCCCTCTACCTCTGCGCCACCCAAGCAGCAGCCTCCACCCGGGCCGCGCAGAGGCAGCCGCAGGAAGGCGTCCCAGTCCGCTCCAGCCCCGCAGCCCGCGAAGAAACGCCAGGCTAAGCGGCGCTCCTGATGCGGACGGCTCAGGGATGGGCAGTTCTTTCCAGGAGACGGCAGCAGGGCCGCTCCTTCCCCCGGTGGAGGGCCGGGGGAGAATCTTTTGTTCAGCTGCTGGCCCCCGGGTCAGCAGCACCCTATTGTGGTTAAAGAAAGAACTGACAACCCCATCCCTGAGCCCCCAGAGATCGGTGACGGCAGTGCGCGCCACCCTCGGGTCTCGCCACTCTCGTCCCTCTCTGTCGCCAGCCCCCTGGCAGAGCAGACCCCAGTGGAACGCGAGTCCTTCCCTGGTCTCCTCTGTCAGGGCGCAGCCGTTAACCGTGCCCCGCCCCCGGGACGCCCAACAGCCTCCCCTGTCCGGGCCGGTAACGCTGCCTCGCTGCCCCACCCGGGGTACGTCTGCCGTCCGCATGACCCCGTTGGTGCAGTCTCTGGAAGCGTGGCTTCAGCTTCCGGGGCTGTCCCGCTGGGTTGCGCGGACCATCAGGCTCAGCTACGCGATTCAGTTCGCGCAGGCTCCTCCCCGTTACAGGGGAGTTCGCTATACCGTGACCGGGGCCCATGCCCCCGTCATGCGTGCGGAGATTGCCACTCTACTGGCGAAGGGTGCGATCGAGCCTGTCCCTCCAGCCGAGATGAAGTCGGGGTTCTACAGCCCCTACTTCATTGTACCCAAGAAAACCGGTGGGTTACGACCAATCCTGGACCTTCGCATCTTGAACCGATCCCTTCACCGGCTTCCGTTCAAGATGTTGACTGCGAAATGCCTTTTCGAATGCGTTCGTCCTCACGATTGGTTTGCAGCGATCGACCTGAAGGACGCCTACTTCCATGTCTCCATCCTTCCTCGACACAGACCGTTCCTACGGTTTGCTTTCGAGGGGCAGGCATATCAGTACGCAGTTCTCCCATTCGGGCTATCTCTGTCCCCTCGCGTCTTCACGAAGATTGCAGAGGCAGCCCTTGCGCCCTTTCGGCAGCACGGGGTTCGCATCCTGAACTACCTCGACGACTGGCTCATACTAGGCCACTCTCGAGAGCAGGTGTGCGGACACAGAGATCTGGTTCTCCACCACTTAGCCTGTCTGGGCCTTCGGGTCAACTGGGAAAAGAGCAAACTCTGCCCCGTGCAGAGGATCTCTTTTCTCGGTATGGAGATCGACTCGGTCGCCATGTGCGCGCAGCTTACGAGCGAGCGCGCGCAGTCTCTGCTGACTTGCCTCCGTCAAATCGAGAGCAAGAGTGCGGTTCCACTGAAACTATTTCAGAGGCTCCTGGGGCATATGGCATCTGCAGCCGCGGTAACGCCGCTCGGATTGCTTCATATGAGACCGCTTCAGCACTGGCTTCGCGATCGAGTCCCGAGATGGGCATGGCAGTCTGGCACGCTCCGGATCCAAGTGACTCGGGCCTGCTTACAGACGCTCACCCCGTGGTCGAACCTCAGTTTTCTACGGGCCGGTGTGCCCTTAGAACGAGTTTCCAGGCATGTTGTCGTATCGACGGATGCCTCTGCCACGGGCTGGGGTGCCATGTGCAATGGACAAGTAGCCGCGGGCTCCTGGACAGGACCCTAGCGCCTCCTGCATGTCAATTGCCTCGAGTTGCTGGCAGTACGGTTCGCCCTGCACCGCTTCCAAACGCTGCTGAAGGGTCAACATGTGCTTGTCCGGTCAGACAACACGGCCGTAGTAGCGTACATCAACCACCAGGGCGGTCTACGCTCCCGCCGTATGTCTCAACTCGCCCGCCATCTCATCCTATGGAGTCAGAAGCGCCTGAGGTCCCTTCGTGCTGTCCATATTCCGGGAGTCCTGAACCACGCAGCCGACGAGCTCTCGCGGTTTCAGCCTCTCCCGGGAGAATGGAGACTCCATCCCCAGACGGTTCAGCTGATTTGGGAACAGTTCGGCGACGCACAGGTAGATCTGTTTGCCTCCCACGACTCTTCCCACTGCAGCCTGTACTATTCCCTGACCGAGGGTACGCTCGGCACGGATGCACTGGCGCACAGCTGGCCGCGGGGCCTACGCAAATATGCGTTCCCCCCAGTGAGCCTACTCGCACAGCTCCTGTGCAAGATCAGGGAGGACAAGGAGCAGGTCCTTTTGGTCGCCCCGTACTGGCACGGCCGGACCTGGTTCCCCGAACTCATACTCCTTGCGACAGCCCCCTCCCTGGCCTATTCCTCTGAAACCGGACCTCCTTACTCAGAGACGGGGCACCCTATGGCACCCGCGTCCCGACCTCTGGAGCCTCCACGTGTGGCTCCTAGACAGGACGCGGCAGGTTTGAGTGGCCTACCACCTACGGTGGTCGCCACCATCACTTCCGCTAGGGCAGAGTCCACTCGGCATGCCTATGCGTTGAAGTGGAACCTCTTCGTCACCTGGTGATCTTCCCGCCCAGAAGACCCCTCGAAATGCCCGATCGGGTCCGTGCTTGAATTTCTCCAAGAGGGGCTGGAGCGAAGGCTGTCTCCCTCCACCCTCAAGGTATATGTGGCCGCAATATCTGCCCACCACGATCTCTTGGAGAACAAGAAGGTAAGTCAGCACGACCTGGTCATCAGGTTCCTGAGGGGAGCGAGGAGACTGAATCCTCCTCGCTCTCCTCTCGTACCCTCTTGGGACCTCGCAGTAGTGTTAAGTGCTCTGCAGAGACCTCCCTTTGAGCCTTTGCGGTCGGTTGATATTAAGTTCCTGTCTATGAAGACGGCTCTGCTGACCGCATTGGCCTCCGTTAAGAGGGTCGGGGACCTGCAGGCATTTTCGGTTGACGAAGCGTGCCTGGAGTTCGGTCCGGCCAACTCTCACGTGATCCTGAGACCCCGGCCTGGATATGTGCCCAAGGTTCCCACCACTCCGTTTAAGGACCAGGTGGTGAACCTGCAAGCGCTGCCTTTGAAGGAGGCAGACCCAGCCTTGGCATTGCTCTGTCCAGTACGCGCCCCTCCGCGCCTACGTAGACATGACGCAGTGTTTCAGGACCTCAGACCAGCTCTTTGTCTGTTATGGTGGAGAGCGGAAGGGAAGTGCTCTCTCAAAGCAAAGGCTGTCTCACTGGATAGTGGACACCATTGTTTTGGCTTACCAGCAGCAAGGTCGCCCATGTCCCCTTGGTGTGAGGGCACACTCCACTAGGAGTGTGGCCTCCTCTTGGGCTTTAGCGCATGGCGCCTCGCTAGCAGACATCTGCAGAGCTGCAGACTGGGCGACACCCAACACATGTGCCAGATTCTACAATCTCCGAGTGGAGCCATTGGCCGACTATGTACCCGAGGGGGCCGGTAATGGACCAGGCTCAGGTGTCTTCGCTTGCTCGCCATTCCACTCCACGGACTGGATACGTGCAATTTTTTTCCCTCAGGTGAGCTTCCCGAGAGCCCTGAGCTCCTCCAGCACTGTCGACGCCGACATCAGTTCAGTCTGCCCTTTCGAGCCCAGACCCTCATGTCCGGCCAGGTGCCCCATGTGCATGGTTCCCCTCCGGCGACCCCCACATGTGTATTTCACCGTAAGCCTCCGCAGTGAGCGGGTTTCTTCCCTTGGCGTGTCCCCGCCACCCCTAGGGTTAAAAATCCACCTTCGGCTGGTACCCTAGAGATCTTCCATATGCAGCCCCTACCGGCTCATATGTGTCTCTTAAGTCCTCCCCACGGGTAGGCATCTTGGCATTCCCTCACTGGGATATACTTCCCAGTGTACCTTGGTATTCCTGTGTTAAGTGGGAGTCCTTCGTCCGTATTAGTCTTACGACAGGGTACTCACACTTACGCAGGGCGCTGGAAGACACCTGAGTGGCGGGATTATATTGGGACCCCCATTCGTTAGTCACTAACGTTACGTCGTAGTGACTGAACGAAAGGGAACGTCTCGGTTACGGATGTAACCCTCGTTCCCTGAGGAGGGAACGGAGACTTAACGTCCCGTTGCCACTTCAGCTGTGCTACCTGGAACCTAGGAGTTCAGTCTTGGCTCCTCAAGCAGGTAACATAATGCGATATTGCCACGTACTTCCTTATATACTCACGCGGTGAGGCGGAGTTACGTATGCAAATTCCGCATGCCCCATGGCATTGGCACGCCATTGGGCGTTTTCTCTAAGCTCGAAGATGATAGGCTTCTAAGCGAAACCCCCATTCGTTAGTCACTAACGTTACGTCTCCGTTCCCTCCTCAGGGAACGAGGGTTACATCCGTAACCGAGACGTTCTGTAGGCAGCAATCAAATAGCATCAATTTAGCAAACTGTTGCTTACCTCCAGTTCGTGTTGTAAAATGGATAATCTAAGATGTTCAAACCACCGTGTTTAGCCTATCACTGCCTCTTTTATCCATTTAACTTTGAATATGAATTTACTTGTTTTACTTTCACAAATTATTTTATTTACTATTATTTAATATTTACTTAATTTTATTATCGTGGGAAAAATGTGAACCGTTGTCCATCACTTGACAAAAGAAAAGAATGACAAAATGTCACAGCGCAATATAGATTTTTTTCTTTTCGTTTTAAATCATGAAGGTAAGTCAATTGATATCACGCAAAAACGCAATGTGCGAAAGTCGGTGAAAGTGAAAGTAAAATCTGACAAGCTTTCGGAGTATATTCTCACAGAGACAAGATACATCTTCTTTAAAATATGCTGATATGTGTTACAAGCACGCCAGGCTCCACCCCTCTCACAACCACAACGATCCCAATCCCCAGAATACTGAGCACACACACCTGCACGTCATCACCACAGCAATCACCACCTGCACTTAAGCCCCACGCTCACACTCAGTCACTGTCCGGTAACGTTTGCACATGACCCTACATGCTTGCTTCCTCGGACTCACCTGATAACCTACCCTGATCTCCTACGAACCCTGAGTGTCTCCTCGTCTCGTCCTGTCTCCTGGTCCTCGTCTCCTTCGTTCCATTGTTCCTGTGTTCAAGATCCAAGAAACGTATTGTATCACCAGCATATCCAGAATCTACCAGAAACTCTCACTCTGACTCTCACCGCACCTGCTCACTTCCTGGTTCAGCAATAAACTCTGCTTTCACCTTCCTTTGTTCTCCGTGTCACCTCTGTTTGTAACAATATGCCTATAACTGTCTTAATTTATATTCTTAATATTTTTCTTGTGGCCCATATTGTGAAACAAATTAGAAGAGAAGTATAGGCCCATTTTCGTGTTAAACAAGTTGTTTTTTAAATAAAGCTGCTCTTACTTTCTGATAATATTATTACACTGTTATGACATATTATAGACTGATAATCATTTTAATTATAGGCCTATAATTCCTTGTTTAACTGGGCAAAATGTAATTAGTAATTAAGCTAATCTATCTATTTTATTATGTATCGGTTATGCATTGATGCGTTATAAAATTAGCGCGGGGCAATAAATGTAATATCAATTTAATAAATAAAAGTAGGCCTACACAGTGTGAGCACATAAAACGTGAGCTTTGGCTTTACATCACATGCGATCTACTCGTACAGTGTGAGAAAGTAACCTTGCTGAAATCGCACAGAAATCGCACAGTGTATGCCCAGCTTTAATGAATGTGGGTGAGGAATCCCCAAACGTGATGAATGTGACCGAACACAGATCGAATCAGCTCGTAGCTAACACTGATGCTAACAGGCGCTCAAGGTCGAGCAGACAGCGGACCTCAGCTCAGAGCGCAGCCGAGCCCAGGACTCTGAAAGTGGGGGTTTGTAATAGTAATAGTATTACAAATAAAATTGTAATAGTATTACAAATAAACTTGCCTTGCCTTGTATCAGTATTGAGGCGAATATAATTTATTATCTTAATGAGGGCTGTCTCTGTGCTGTGATGCGGTCGGAAACCAGATTGAAAATTGTCAAAGTATCCGTTTGAGCTTAAGAATTTGTTCAGCTGACAGAAAACAACTTTTTCAATGATCTTGCCTATGAAGGGGAGATTTGAGATTGGTCTGTAGTTGCTCAATATGGAGTTATCCAGATTTCTCTTTTTCAGGAGAGGCTTAACTACTGCGGTTTTAAGGGAGTTTGGAAAAGTCCCAGAACGAAGTGAGGCGTTTACCACTTCTAGGAGATCTGCTTCTAAACAGATAAACTGTTTTTAAGTCTGATAAGACTGTCTTTATAGATGTTATAATGGACTACAAGTTTGGTCTTTTGCCACATGCATTCAGATTTTCTGCATTGTCTTTTCATTATTTGCACTGCTGTTGAGTTTCTCCAAGGTGCTTTTTGTTTGACACTCTTTTTTCTGACTTTCACAGGAGAAATATCATCAATTACACTCTTAACTTTTGAGTTAAAAGAGTCTGCAGATATGCTTGGTGTTAGAGATATAGCCTTCATAAAGGCAAATAATTAACTGAACCCCCTCTGGGAAACAACTTACTAACACTTACCACATGATAGCAGTTACATTTCTCAGCGCTGGTGAGGATGGACCAATTACAGTCCGCTAAAATGGTTTCCATCATACTGGTGTTTCCATGCGGCTCAAAGGAAAGACATTCGTATAGCCAATAATACGGCACATTTATTTCAAGAAGGAAATGGTTAATTACAGCATTTATTAAATGTTTGCCTATGGAAGCCAATATCTGCCACAAAAGAAAAAAAAATCATGCTTTGGTAAATCTTATGACATTAATTAAATCATATGCATTTCATTATGACTAAATAATAATTATGAGATTAAATCATTTAAATTAAGTTAAATTATTAATATTTTAATTGTTGTATTGCGTTGAATAAACATCTATAGCGACCAAGAACCCGAAACACAAATACAACATCCTTGAAGAAAAGATTTCTGCATTTTCACTGTAAACCGCTAAACTGAGAGAGTATTGTTACACATATGTTGATGTTTGATTGTAATAATTCACAAAATACCTGTAAAATAACCGTTTTTCTGAAACGATTAATGAAAAACCCTTTACATTAGGGTATTTTACTTTTCTTTGAATGGTTGTTGTTGCTGACAGTCATTTGGATGTTTTTTTACAGTTTGAGCAATGGCGCCAACTGCTGGTGATTCAATGATTATAGCCATTATTTTTGCTATTTTACATGCACTTGTATGTCATTTAAAAACAACTGAAAGAATACAGTATAGATAATACAACCATTTTCTGTATAACAAAATGAGAATAACTGTAATTTGACATTAATGCCATAATATTTAAATAACAGCCGAGTTGTTAATTTTACAGATATTTTGTGTAATTTTATGGAGTCAATTTAAAATAGAAGAAAACGAGTTCATTCAAAATTAGGAAACGCAAATCTGTTGAGTGATGTCTCTCTTCTGGTCGTTCTTTTGGAAGACGTTCCCATCGGATTGGATTCTCCATGAAAGTTTAGCATCTTCTTCCAGTCCCTTCTCCTTCAGGATCTGCTCCATCTGAAGAACACAAACAGACTTATGAAGGATATTTCCGCTGTGGAAATACAGTGGTAAGAAGAGCGAGACTCACCTCCGATAAAATCTTGTTCATCACTTCCGGATCATTCAGATTTTCACTTGTCTTCACCTCCAGTTTCACGATCTGTCTCTCCTGTAGGACTGTGGGACAAAATAATGTACAGTACAATCCATACTTCAGTAGAACGTCAATCCAATGAGTTCATAAGTAAAATGCCTCGCTCTGTTTTGAAAAAGTATTGAAATTTCATCCAAAAATCTATGGTAATGGCACTGAATCAATGTTACAGTGTGATGTGAAACACTACTATGGGATCAGTTTCCCGCCAAATTTATTGCAGTCAAGCATAAAAAAATAATAAGCATGAATAAAAATTTTAAAAGCATATGTGAAAATATAACGCACACAACTGAAAAATCAATGCAAACTTAAACAGAATCACAAACAACGCAGTCACGGAAATAAAAATAATAAGCGTAAATCAAATATTTAAACAAGTTTAAAATTATATTGCTCAAAACTGAATCATGAATTCAAAATTATCCAAATCTCTGACAAAATCATGTTTTCTGCTCTTATTTTAATTTTTTGCATGTCCGTGCTCTTTTCTCCTTTGCTCTTGTTTCCACATTCTGTGCTTGCGGTTTCAAATGTTGCAGTTCAAGTTTCATGTAAATTAGGGGCGGGTCTTAGCATCACCATTGGTCCACTAGTTCTAGATTGACAGCTCATCCTCAAGCCAATCAATTGAAGAGAGAAGTTTACGTCACTCCAATGCGACTCATGCCGCAGTTCAGCCAGCCGCTGTTGAGCTACGAGTATAACATGTTCTATATCTGCAAGGAAATACATTATTGTATTGTTATGAATATAATCTTAGGACTCTCTTCTTTTGTATGATAGACGTTTTAGGGGGGTTTCCACACAATTAAAGCAGTAAAATGAACATGATCATGACTGGGTGCTTACTGCTTGGCTGTGAGCGAAACGCGTTCACTATAGGCCCAGAGATGCACGGATGGGCTTTTATTTTATCCGCAACCGCATCACAAAATCAGTCGGCCCCAATGTTTTTTGACCAATGTTCAAAGCCGCACCCACCCACCATCTGCTGATATAGCTAAAGCCTTGTTGGACGATGCAAGGCGCTGCTGACGCCAGCAATCGTGATGCAATAGACTGGTCTACATTAAACCTTTAACTAAAATAGTTATTGAGCTGTTTACTGTCATATACAATAAAATATCCTGCACAGCGACAGGAAATGAAAATTAATGCAAAAAACCTGCCTACCATAGCCTACTAGAGCATTTGACTGAAGGAGCTCATGAACCGCTCACTGGTAAAACGACGTGCGCTCAAATCCCGCTCCAACATGACATTTCTCTGTACTACTGTAGCCTACTTTACTTGTTTTAGTTTCATATGTTTAAATATTATAATGTTATTTTGGTAACACTTTACAATAACAGTACATTAATAATCATGTATTAATACATGAATTAATAGTTTATTAAACATGAACTCATGATTAGTGAAGATATGAACTAATCATGAACAAATGAGGAGCTATCATGAACTAAGACAGGAGTCATAATGATTCATGCATGAATAACAGCAGCATTATTACATGTTAGTACATGTTTGATAATTAATGCATTAATTAACATGTATGGTTAACCTGTTAAGCTGCACCCCCACTTTGGGGCTCACAGCTGAAAACGACCTACCTGAATTAAAACAATTATAGCTCCTGAGAACAGTGTGCTACAGGCACAATTAAGGTATCTTTGGAAAGAAGACACTTGGGACTCTAATAAAAAGCAATCAGAGTTGATATTTCTCAAACAGATAAAAAATTATAATAGTTGAAATGCCTCAAAAATTATTTGCACTACACAGAATGTTGTATTATTTCATGTAAAAATATATGAAAATAGACCTGGAGGAATCCAGTTCAGTTATGGATTGAAAGCCACACGACTTATCAGTTTATAGTTCAAGTTTGAGGAAGATATAATGAAAAATGTGGTTCCTGCAAGCTTTTTTCCAAGACTATGTCTGTTCCATTTCTCCCTCCGCCTGCTTGAGGCACATCCCCAGAAATGACATCTCCCAACTAAAACAATTGCAGTTACTGAACAATTTGCACTACATGCACAATTAAGGTATCTTTGGAAAGAAGACACTTGGGACTCTACTAAAAAGCAATCAGAGTTGATATTTCTCAAACAGATAAAAAATTATAATAGTTGAAGTGCCTCAAAAATTATTTGCACTACACAGAATGTTGTATTATTTCATGTAAAAATATATGAAAATAGACCTGGAGGAATCCAGTTAGTTAATGAATTGAAAGGCACAAGTGTCATCAGTTTATATTTAAAATTTGACGAAGATATCATGAAAAATGGGGTTCCTGCATGCTTTTTTCTAAGAATATGTCCAGGTGCCAAGAAACCTACAGGAGACTTGATAACCTAATGTTATGAAGGGTACTGCAAGCTGTTTTAGCCATCATATATGATGCTTGAATGCCTTTTCAACTATAAAATAATAGGCAGAACCATAAGACTTTGTATAAGTGATTTATTTGTACAACAGAACTTATAAAAATATAATAAAAATGAAATATTAATAAAAAAGAGCTAAACTTCTTTGCAACTGAAAATACAACAAGTAATATAAGTATAATAACTATAAATATAACTAGTAATATAAATAACAATATAATATAAATATATAGCTATAAAAACACACACAATTTGCAAATGTAAAAAAAAAAAAACTTTTACTGGCCGATTCAGGTCTACAACAGCAAGTGCAGATCTTGAAGAATCTGAAAGCGTTCTTCTCTTTTCTGCTGGTTGGCTGGTGCTTGGATGCCATAGCTCATCTGAAGACTCAACCTGATGCCTGTAGAATGGCAAGGAAAGGAAAGAGAATTAGCACTGCATGTATTATTTCTGTATAGTTTGCCCATTCAATCAACAATCACACTGTCATCATTCACTCTAATTACAGGCCATCCCATGAACAATGAAACTGATGGGCAGTCGGTTAGACAGCATTCATATTGACGGCCACCTATACATTCTCACACAGCCCAAACATCAATCTAACGGCCGGCTATACAGTGAGCATTCATATTGACGGCGGCCCATACATTCGCACACAGTCCTACAATCAATCTAATGGCCGGTGATACAGTGAGCATTCATATTGATGGCCAGCGATAAAATCAACAATCACACAGATGGTCGGCCGTCCAGAACTTTTCTTTCTGTTTTTTGTAGCACAGGGGAAAAAAAATGCATTTTATATATTATATATATATTTTTTTTCCTGTGTGTGCTTGAAAAAATGCTAAATATCAGTATATGTATAATCTATACTGGTATATTGTCATTTTTCTAGCACACAGAAAAACATAAAATAAATA
Source organism: Gobio occitaniae (assembly GCA_033150135.1). NCBI lineage: Eukaryota > Metazoa > Chordata > Actinopteri > Cypriniformes > Gobionidae > Gobio > Gobio occitaniae. Next base: position 23,276 of record JARQWZ010001977.1, on the reverse strand, counting down.
CAGTCTCAATATATATATATATATATATATATATATATAAACAATTACATGTGTTATATATATATGTTTTATTTACACACACATGGGGAAAATTATATATAATTTTTCCCCATGTGTGCTAGGAAAAATGCAAAATATCAGCATATGTATAATGCATACTGGTATATTGCATTTTTTTCTAGCACACAGAAACAATAAAATAAATACACATTCTCACACACATTCTAAATATACATAAACAACTACACATAGCAACTCACCGGTATATTATTGGATCAACTTCTCTGTCAACAATATCACCGTCATCGCTGTCTTGACTCTCCACATCGCTGCTTCGAGTGAGCTCCAATAAAGCATCTTCAGCACATTACAAACTTCTTTTGACGATCCATTGGATAATAAATTCCGTCCAGTTAGTAAGATTAGCAAACAGTTACTACAAAGAGACCGTCTGTACTAGCCCGTTAGCTCGTACCTGCCAAATGACAGGGAGGGGTGTGTGTGTGTGTGTCACAGTGGGTGTCACAGACTGCAGCATCTCGTGGGAGAGCGCGCCACATTCAAATGAATAAATATTCACGCCCATGTGACAAATATACACATGAGAGGTCTCGTTGGAATCGTGTGTTCATTGGCTACATTTTCTGTCAGTCATGACGATTCAATGCTTTTATTGGCTCCAGATAAACAGACATTATCATTGGATGAGCACGTCATGACATCAGCTAAAACTAGTGCCATGGTTGGATATTTTTGACTATATCGCGGCTATCTTTGCATGTTTTTGAGTGGGTTTAGTTGTATTATGTTCGTAACATTCAAAGCTATAAACCCATGCCACTTTATGCTACCGGGAGACGGTTTTTGGTGCATTATTTTATTGCATAACAGTCTAGTATGATACTCCGCTCCGCAGAAATGCGATGTAAACAAAGGATTAACCATCAATATTACACCGTTATTGTTTCGTTGGATTAAAATGCTCTATGGGATGTTATTCAGTGGACCCTCACCTTTCCATTCATTCTGGAACTTTTATCAGTGGATGCGTGTGTGGCTCGTAATTATGAAACTACTGGTATGTGGTCTTTTTTTCTTATCAATTGTTTTGATGTGTATTGCTTACATTCATGCAAAAATACAGCCGTTATAAGCTTTTCATTGAAAAACAGTGGTCTGTCCTCGATGCTTGAGGTTTAGACCTTTAGAATGATATATAGTTTGTCAAGATTAATGATGTTTTTTTACGTTAAATCTATTAACAAACATTACACTCGTGCTAAAAATAGCGCTTCAACCCGTGCACGCGCTCATGCAGCTTAAGGGGTTAAACTAAATCAAACAGGCTCCTTAAGAATAAATAAGTACTCTGACTTTGAATTAAACATTTGATTTAATACTCTCATAATTTAAACTGTAATAGCCTATTATAATCTGCCATCTGCAGCTTTAAAATTTGTAGCCATTTTTGTGAGCCATTATTACACACATTTGTCTAATCAAAAGTGGAAAATAGACTAATAACTATCACTAATCATTTTAATTTGATATAAACCATTTTCAGATTTTTATAGTTCAATTAGGCAACGTTTAGTCACAGCTAGTTTTCTTCCCGGAACTACAGTGGGGTTTGTTTCTGGTGGGATACTCATTAGTGGCGCTTTCGGTGCTCCTAGCTTGTTAGTTGTGTTCCTTCTGTATTGCTGGCATTTTCATCAAATAATATATGTCGACTGCTTTGGTTAACCGAAATAATAATTTAAGACATGTTTGTATGATTGTTGTATTGGGATATTTCTGGAGGTGTTGTAACGGTGGCAGGCCCAAACAAACTTAAATAAACCGTCTAGGTTAACTATGCATAGTTCGGTGCGCCAGACAAGCTTAATCTTGTCAAAATAAAATTTCTATTTGTTGCTTTTTCCACCGATTACAAACATAAATCAGAGTCTCACACAAAGAAAGTTCATATTCCCAGTTATATATTTTCACCAAACTACCAAGGAAACAAACAAAAATAATTCGCAAGTTCATTGTCATGGTTCTTGGGTATATTTTCATAAACAATAAATGTAAGAAAATCACACAAAACACCAACAAAGGAAATAAAAATAAACAAATAAATAATAGAAAAAAATTAATTAAGCACCCTTAGTTTCAAACAACATTTCCTCAACAGGAGGTACTGGAAACAGAAAAGATGAAAAAGTATATAAAGAGAAAGAGATCACCTTGGTTTCACTTCAAAAATAAATTTTAAAAAAACAATCGTTCTTAAACACAAAAAAAAACAATTATTTACAATGTAAACAAATAAATAATTAAATATATAAGACAATACAAGTTGAGGCAAGTATCTCTTTGGACAGTCCCGGCAGATTCAACACCTTTCAACAGGTTCGCTGCTCAAACGGTGCAAATTAAATAATATATAAAGAAAAGCATTCAAACTGTCAGTTCATATATCACAAAAAATAAACTTTTACATGCTAAATCAAACCAAACACCAGAAAATGGGAAACAGTCTTTGGTGTGATGTGATGAATGGGCGTGCGTGAAAGTTCAGGTATGTTTGCGGGTTCGTGTAGTGTGTGTGTGTGTGTGTGTGTGTGTGTGAGGAGCGCTGAGCTCGGGCCGGCAATGGCAGGAAGGAAACAGTTTTTTTGTCGGTTGGAGTCTTTTACACTAAGGGAGTTTAAACAGGAGTTCGTTCACCTGAGCAGCTTCAAGACACAGTGCGAACATCTTCCCCGGTGGACTCCAATGCCACTTGATAATTCAACGGACCCTGCTGCTTTATGATCCGGTAAGGACCCTTCCATTTGGGAGCAAGTTTTGCACTGAAGTAATGTTGTGCACTGGATGGGGGGAAACTCTGTAGCCACACACGGTCCTTTTCTTTAAAGAACACCTCCCGTCTGTTTTTGTTGTAGTTCCTAAGCTGTCTTTTTTGTGCTTTTTTGCAGCACTCCTTTGCCTTTGCTTGAAGCTGGACAAGATTATTGACAACATCATAGGAAGGTAGAAAATCTGAAAATCGTCGCAACGGTTTGTGCATTGGCCTTCCTCATGGGAAACAGCTCCACCCAGCGGGTAAAGTAGTCCACAAAGACAAGAAGGTACTCATTCTGTTGGGTACTGCGGGGCATTGGTCCCATAATGTCTACCCCTAACATTTCGTTGGGATGAGAGGTGCTGATTTGTAGTAATTCTCCTGCAGGTTTACGATTTTCGCTTTTGAGGGTTTGGCACTTCACACACCTTTTGACGTGATTCTTAACGTCCGCCCACATCCCCGGCCAAAAAGCCACGTCATGCAGCCTCTGGTAAGTTTTGTAAATACCCATATGACCACTTAACGGATTTGCATGATAGTGTTGCAGGAGTGTCGAAATCAGACTGTTGGGCAGGTATATCCGGTAATGACATTGGCCACTCTTCAACTGTGTTGTGTGGTACAGTTTATCTTCTATTACCTTATACTGATCTTTCAGATGATCACCATGTCCTGCCAGTGTTTGGAATATTCTGATGACATCAGGGTCTTTGTGTTGTTCCTCCCATATGGCAGCGGCAGAGATTGGAAGGTCTGATTCCTCAGTTCGGCTGGCATATACACTACATCCAGGTTGGGTGTGGATCCGGGACAGAGCATCAGGTGCTACATTCAGCCTACCCTTCCTGTATTCAACTACAAAATCAAACTTCTGCAGTCGAAGAACCCATCTGATAAGTCGGCTGGTGGTTTTTGTAGAGCTCATTACCCACTGCAGGGCTGAGTGATCGGTCACAACAGTGAAGAGTTTGGGCTCTAAATAATGCTGCCACCTTTCTAGAGCCCACACAACAGCAATACATTCCTTCTCTGTCGCTGAGTAATTAGTTTCTGCTTTGTTTAGGGTCCTACTTGCATATGCAATCACCTGCTCTGAGCCCTGGTCCCTGCGCTGCGTCAGCACCGCACCCAGTCCGGTGTCGCTGGCGTCGGTATACACAATAAATGGACGTTCAAGGTCGGGATGTCCGAGGATGGGAGGTGAGGTAAGGCATGCTTTTAGCAGTTCAAAAGCCTGTTGACATTGGGGTGACCACTTAAATGCATGACCCTTTTTTTTCAAGGCATTAATGGGCTCTGCGATCTGTGAGAAATTTGCCACAAACCGGTGGTACCACCCGGAGAGTCCAAGGAAGCGTTGAACCTCTTTGATATTACGAGGTACAGGGTATGCACGTATGGCTTCCACCTTACTTGGGTCTGTGGAGATACCATGAATATTCACCAAGAAAAGAAAAGTCGCCCAAGAAAAGTCAACTCCTGAAGACAAAACCTACTCTTCTTTAGGTTTACAGTCAACCCAGCTGTCCGCAATCGATGGAGAATTGTCTGGAGATCGAGGAAGTGCTGGTCCATGCATTGTGAGTACACTATAATATCGTCAATATAGACAAAGCAGATGGTACCTCGCAATTCTCTCAAAACTGTCTCCATCAATCTTTGAAAGGTCGCTGGGGCATTTTTTAACCCAAAGGGCATGACTCTAAACTGATATAACCCTGATGGAGTGATGAAGGCTGTCATGGGCTTGCTATCTGGGTCCATTGTTACCTGCAAGTAGCCACTGTTAAGGTCGATGGTCGAAAAGATGGACGCACCAGAGAGGGATTTAAGAATCTCAGTGATGTTCGGGAGAGGGTATGCATCACTCTCTGTTATAGCATTAACCTTCCGGTAATCAACACAGAATCTCATTTTACCATCTTTTTTGGGAACTAGGACCACAGGTAAAGCCCAGGCCGAGTGAGATGGTTCCACGATACCTGCCTGTAGCATCTCCTCCAGCTGCTCTCTCACAACCGCTTGCTTTGCAGGACTCATGCGATACGGTCGCTGTTTAATGGGCACTGGATGGGTGATATAGAGGTGGTGTTGGAGAACATCCATCCGTCCTGGATGAAGGGTACACACCTCTTGGAGTCTTTTACACTAAGGGAGTTTAAACAGGAGTTCGTTCACCTGAGCAGCTCACTCGCGCTCGTCAGCCACAAAGACTTCGTCACCCTGCAACCAGCAGCCGAGAGTACATGCCGCACTCCAAAGATCGCCCCGGAAACTCACGTCCGCTTCAGCGACCCTAAATCAAACCAAACACCAGAAAATGGGAAACAGTCTTTGGTGTGATGTGATGAATGGGCGTGCGTGAAAGTTCAGGTATGTTTGCGGGTTCGTGTAGTGTGTGTGTGTGTGTGTGTGTGTGTGTGTGTGTGTGTGTGTGTGTGTGTGTGTGTGTGTGTGTGTGTGTGTGTGTGAGGAGCGTTGAGCTTGGGCCGGCAATGGCAGGAAGGAAACAGTTTTTTTGTCGGTTGGAGTCTTTTACACTAAGGGAGTTTAAACAGGAGTTCGTTCACCTGAGCAGCTCACTCGCGCTCGTCAGCCACAAAGACTTCGTCACCCTGCAACCAGCAGCCGAGAGTACATGCCGCACTCCAAAGATCGCCCCGGAAACTCACGTCCGCTTCAGCGACCCTAAATCAAACCAAACACCAGAAAATGGGAAACAGTCTTTGGTGTGATGTGATGAATGGGCGTGCGTGAAAGTTCAGGTATGTTTGCGGGTTCGTGTAGTGTGTGTGTGTGTGTGTGTGTGTGTGAGGAGCGTTGAGCTTGGGCCGGCAATGGCAGGAAGGAAACAGTTTTTTTGTCGGTTGGAGTCTTTTACACTAAGGGAGTTTAAACAGGAGTTCGTTCACCTGAGCAGCTCACTCGCGCTCGTCAGCCACAAAGACTTCGTCACCCTGCAACCAGCAGCCGAGAGTACATGCCGCACTCCAAAGATCGCCCCGGAAACTCACGTCCGCTTCAGCGACCCAGACTGGCTCAAACAGCAGCGATGCGTTCAGTCTCACCAACTAGGCGGATGTCTCAGGTAATCTGTTGTCTCTCTTTTCTTCTCTTTTTTTTTTCCTCCTCTCGTTCCTCCTATGACTCCTCCTTATATACACATTTCCGGTTAATTTATTTCCCTCCTCCATCCGGCCACACAGCAAAAAAAACCTCCCCTTTTTTTCTCGTACTGCCACAGTGTGTACTTTAATTAACTGTATTTTTTAATTGTTTAAATGTAACTTATATGGATGCGCCCTGTTTTACAAGTAAACATGCCTTATGTGGGTCTTTACAGGTATATATGGGCTTTCTTTTAAGTCCATATATGTTTAATTATATAAATATAAATAAAAGAACTAGCCTAAAAATACTTTTTATCTTTGTTTTTTTTTGTACCAAGGGTGTAAAGGAATAAGGATTCTTAGTGTATATGTTTATTAATTTAGTAATGAATGAATTGTTAGTGCCTCATTGTGTCATGACTTTACTTCAGGGGGCACGACATTACTATCTCATGGTTAACTTACCATACACTAATATCAACTAATGGCTTGTTAATGCATCATTGTGTCATGACTTTACTTGAGGGGGCACATCATGATCAATTCACTGTTAACTACTTATCAAATTCAGCTCATGATTTATCATAAACTTACTATCAAATACACATGTAACTAGTATAACTAGTATTCAGCCCAGTTAAGAGAATGGAGGTACAGTATCATCATGGCCTGTGTCTGGGTGGAGAGAGAACTGTACAGATCCCAGCAGACGATCCCTCACTTCCTGACTTTACTGCATGTTTCCTGTTTGGTTATTTTTTGGTAACTGATTTCTCAGGAACTGTTATAAGTCACAGTAGGTTTAGTTTGATGGGAAAGAGAATATCACAAAACAGACTGAGACCTTTTGAGATAAAATATAGCAGATTTAGTATTTTCTATGTTTGATAAGGGTGATCAGTGAAAGTAATGAAAAACTATCCCTGTGGCTTTCAGTAATATTTATTATGAAGCTTCTGATAAAAATGGTTTAAATTATGACAATAATACATTTTAAAATGTATTTCAAAGTCAAAATATTTGTTATTCATTCTTAGAAAGCCTGTTTGATTTAGTTTAACCATACATGTTAATTAATGCATTAATTATCAAACATGTACTAACATGTATTAATGCTGCTGTTATTCATGCATGAATCATTATGACTCCTGTCTTAGTTCATGATAGCTCATCATTTGTTCGTGATTAGTTCATATCTTCACTAATCATGAGTTCATGTTGAATTAACTATTTATTCATGTATTAATACATGATTATTCATGTACTGTTATTGTAAAGTGTTACCGTTATTTTTTTTCATTTCATTTAGCCTATACGTTGATTATGAAATGATTATGATATAGGCTATGTAAGAAGACATGGGGGTCAGAAATTATTTTGTTTTGTATAAATTGTATCTTAATTTTAATCAACGTTTTGTCAACCAATTTCGTGGATTTAATAAATAATAAGCAAATATAGCAGACAATGGCATGAAGGCGCCAGCGCAGCACGAACGGAAATGAACAACTAGGAAAAATTAAAGCCGTAAAATTAACATTATCACTTACTGACGCTTGACTGGCCATCCAGCAGCCTGTTGAGCTACGATAACGCGTTCGCTATGACTTGACTTAAGTAAAAGTAGAAGTACCACAATGACAACCCCACTTAAGTAAAAGAGTACCTGATTTGAAAAGTAGCCTACTTGCATGACAATTTATTCTATTAATGTCTATTCTAATAATTTAAAAAAGTTTAATTAATTTAGTTTTGGGTTAATGTAATTATGCTTACTATCTGTGGCCCAGTTTGCATAGAAAGAGCGGTCATTTTCCTCCAAGAGTGACTTTCTGAAGTTTTATTTAATTTCTGAAGCTCATTCCACTCGCAGCACTCTCAACCCAGAAAGCACTTTGTGACATGTGCTGGTTCGAATATAGGCTATCTGAAATATGTAGGTTGGACTGCCCCCAACTAAAAAAAATAAAATAAATTCTAGTAGCGTATTCATTCATTTAAGTCGTTGTTCACACAGCGCTGGCGCTTCCATGTCATTGTCATTTACTCTGCTATATTTGCTTATTGTTTATTAAATCCAGGCAAATGGTTGATAAAGCATTGATTAAAATTAAGATACAATTTATTTAAAATGAAATTCACTGAAAAGAAAGGCTTTCAACAAAACAAAAGTTGTTTTGTCAAAAAAAAAGTGTTGTCAAAATCAGTTCTGTCCCCCATGTCTTCTGACACATTGCGCATCTTATCCAGATGCTTATCTTATCTTATCCTTAAAATATATGTGGGAGGTTACAGCCGCGGACTCCGTGGATCGGGCGGATGACGTGACGAAAAATAATATTTTAATATTTTAAATTCAGGCGAGTGGTTCAATAATTCAAATAATTATAATAATAAAAAAAACATATAGGCCTACATTGTTAAATATTGTTGCAGCGCCTAGGCCACTTAGCAAACCTGCAAGCTAGGAGCCCAGCTGTCAGTATGGAGGCCAAAACATCTCGTACATACTGCCTGGGTTTTGTTTCGATATTAGTTATATCTTAAAACAGCCAGTCATTGTAGTCACTCAGGGAGTAGGCATTTAAAAGAGAGAACGCAAGAGCTAAACTTCTACAAATTCAATAACATCCACAGCAGAAAACGAAAAAAATTGTCGGAAAACATTTCCCATTAATCAGCCGTGCAAGGCAAGCAGGCAAGTTTTGGAGTTGTTATGGACAATTAAAAAATGTGAACATGCGTTGCACAGTTGTGCAGTGGACTTTCAGTGAATTTCAGTGAACGAATAGAGTCTGTTTTTCTTTAATATCGAAGCTCAGTTTGTTTCTTGTATGATTGTTAGGCCAAGACGCGCTCTCTTCCCATGCAGTCAAAATAACAGTTTAATTTCTCCAGGCTCTTAATCGTCACCCTGACATGACAGTGCATAGAGTTAATTAGCCTATAATGTGAATGATGTTATTTTATTCTTTTTGGAATAGGCATTAATTGGTAGTAGGATAAATAGCAGCATGTTGAAATTATGTGCCAAATTGCGTTTTTTATTTTTATTTTTATTCAGGTAACGTCAGGTTTGCCGATGTGCGTTTTATTTATGGTGTTTATTTATTTTTGTCCCTGTGCGCCGATCGGTTCCCTGCTGATATTCTGGGGTACAATATGGCTATTCATAGCCAATATAGGCTAGCAGGAGCACGGGAAGTGGAGGTGCTGCAAATTTGAGTTAATTTACATGTATTTATTTTTAGCATTAAGTAGCCTAGTTTATTTGTTGGGGACTTTATAATAGTTTCTATAATAGTTCACTTTCTCAGTTTGTGTAAATCCACTTGGGGTTCAGAGTATTTATTTTTTCAACATTAATTGCACACATGTCTAGTACAATTATGTGGATTTGTTTCATTAATACAGTGTTTACTTTTTTCTTGATTTACCCCGAAAGAATGGAAGTGAAATGTGACAACATGCCCCATAGGTGGGTTACATTTTAACATGTGGTGGGGCACAATGTAACATGACCAAATAACAGCTTAAAATGTTACCTGATATAATCAAAAAAAATATACAAGACAAACTAAAATATTTTGTCAACAAAATACAATTATTTACTTTTTAAAATAAAATAATGGCATTTTTTAATCATTAAAAATATAAGCATTTTTGAGTTTGACTACAAACACATAGCTAAATACAGCTATACAGCATAATTCAAAACATAATAATAATTAATCATTTCTGAAAATTAACTCTCAGACATTATTCACCCTTTTCTCATGGTTTCTCAAAAGAATTCATAAAAGTACAGAATATAATGGCGTAGTTCTAATAGGGGCTCATTGTAACGCAGTGTTAACACACACCCTATCTGCACAACTGGGATTTAAATCCCGGCTTGTGTCTTCTGCTGTTAGATCCGCATTAAAGAACGATCTCAACTGTTAAATAACAGATATAAGATTACAATAATATCGGATTTGTCTTATTTTAAATAAACACAAAAACCATTTGAAAACTAAACTTAAGTAAGAAATTTACTTTTGCTATGGTTAAATACATGTTCAGTAATATCTTCCAGATATTTTTTTAATTTTGGCGCTATTTTTTCTCTAAATAATATTGATATGGCAACTAGTAAACACACTAAGTTTCGTCATTCTGGCATGTGTGGAAAGGGTTAAAACATGCGCGTTACAATCCGCACTCCCCTAGGTACACTTTAAGTGGCCATTTAAAAAATGCTTAATATTTATATGTTAAATTATGTTTTTAAAACATACAGAGGTCATATTGTGACCGTTGCGGTGTGCATATACAGAATGCCTAGCAGTAATATTTCTTCCAGAGTGAGAGCGCCTTTCTGAAGATTCCGTTCATTTCTAAAGCTCACGCCTTGTGTCATGCTGGTTCGAATATATATATATGAAATAAATATATGAAATAAATAGGTAGGGCTGCCCCCAGCTAAAGTTTTTTTCCCTAGTTGTTCATTTCCGTTCGTGCTGCGCTGGCGCCTTCATGCCATTGTCTGCTATATTTGCTTATTATTTATTAAATCCTCAAAATTGGTTGACAAAACGTTGATTAAAATTAAGATACAATTTATACAAAACGAAATAATTTCTGACCCCCATGTCTTCTTACATAGCCTATATCATAATCACATTTCATAATCAACGTATAGGCTAAATGAAATGAAAAAAAAAAACATGTGTGAGATGGTGGTCCAGTGGGTTAAACCATAGAACTGACACACAGACGGTTGCTGGTTCGATCCCAGCGGTGACCACCAGTGTGTCCTTGAGCAAGGCACTTTACTCCATGTTGCTCCAGGGGGATTGTCCCTGTAATAAGGGCACTGTAAGTCGCTTTGGATAAAAGCGTCTGCCAAATGCATAAATGTAAATGTAAATGTAACATTATAATATTTAAACATATGAAACTAAAACAAGTAAAGTAGGCTACAGTAGTACAGAGAAACGTCATGTTGGAGCGGGATTTGAGCGCACGTCGTTTTACCAGTGAGCGGTTCATGAGCTCCTTCAGTCAAATGCTCTAGTAGGCTATTGTAGGCAGGTTTTTTGCATTAATTTTCATTTCCTGTCGCTGTGCAGGATATTTTATTGTATATGACAGTAAACAGCTCAATAACTATTTTAGTTAAAGGTTTAATGTAGACCATTCTATTGCATCACGATTGCTGGCGTCAGCAGCGCCTTGCATCGTCCAACAAGGCTTTAGCTATATCAGCAGATGGTGGGTGGGTGCGGCTTTGAACATTTGTCAAAAAACATTGGGGCCGACTGATTTTGTGATGCGGTTGCGGATAAAATAAAAGCCTATCCGTGCATCTCTGGGCCTATAGTGAACGCGTTTCGCTCACAGCCAAGCAGTAAGCACCCAGTCATGATCATGTTCATTTTACTGCTTTAATTGTGAGGAAACCCCCCTAAAACGTCTATCATACAAAAGAAGAGAGTCCTAAGATTATATTCATAACAATACAATAATGTATTTCCTTGCAGATATAGAACATGTTATACTCGTAGCTCAACAGCGGCTGGCTGAACTGCGGCATGAGTCGCATTGGAGTGACGTAAACTTCTCTCTTCAATTGATTGGCTTGAGGATGAGCTGTCAATCTAGAACTAGTGGACCAATGGTGATGCTAAGACCCGCCCCTAATTTACATGAAACTTGAACTGCAACATTTGAAACCGCAAGCACAGAATGTGGAAACAAGGGCAAAGGAGAAAAGAGCACGGACATGCAAAAAATTAAAATAAGAGCAGAAAACATGATTTTGTCAGAGATTTGGATCATTTTGAATTCATGATTCAGTTTTGAGCAATATAATTTTAAACTTGTTTAAATATTTGATTTACGCTTATTATTTTTATTTCCGTGACTGCGTTGTTTGTGATTCTGGTTAACTTTGCATTGATTTTTCAGTTTTGTGCGTTATATTTTCACATGTGCTTTTAAAATTTTGATTCATGCTTATTATTTTTTTATGCTTGACTGCAATAAATTTGGCGGGAAACTGATCCCATACACTACAACAACAAAAAAGGGGGTGGGGGGTGAAATGCTGTTTCATGCATACTGAGTTTTTCACACTGTTAAAGACTTGGATTCCCATGCTAAATATGGACAACGTTTAAAAAAAAAAAAGGAAAATATATAAATATGAGATACCCTGATGAAGAATTCAGTCATAAAGAATAATGTATATTTTAATCCATATTTCAGTAGAACTTTAATCAAATGAGTTCATAAGTAAAATGTCTCGTTCTGTTAGATGTAAATGTATGATTTTCTTAAACTGGACTGGCAGTTAAACAATAACTAAATAATCATATAGGGGCCTATTGTAAGAGTCGGTTTTGGTGCTTAGACAAAAGCTGAGATACACACCTCAGCAATTGAACAATAAAAGTCACTAATCTTGAGAAAAAGATCTCACAGAAACTGTGACAACACCCTGACAAACATTCCTCCCCCCTGCCCATTTTGCCCTCTCCTTGTCCTGGTTTCAAGTCACCAAATGCAGATATACCAGTGATGATGTATCTTGTAAATCTATTGTTTTATCCCTTTCATGTTTGATATCTTTTTAAAGGTCTCAGTGCGAATGGTAAAATGGTCTCAGTTTCACTGCAGTCACTAGTAGTATTAGAAAGATTGAAAACCAATGAGAATTCAGTCCTTTTGAGGAATTTCTTCAAAGATATCTGATCCACTCCCCCAAAACCAGGTGGGGGTGTTGCAAATATTTACAATCCTTTTGTTCTAGTTGGAGTATTTAAGGCTGGATAATCTAACTCTCAGGGGGAATATTCTGTAGTCAGAACCCCCCGTGTGGTGCAAACTGCATGTAGTGTGCCAGACATGATGACTCTTTTAAATTATTTTCATATTGCTTTGCAATTGTGTTTTATGTGTTTACGCTGATCAGTTGTGTACCATGGATTCTTGTTTACTTATTTACTTATTTACTTATTTATTGTCTGGCCAAAATAAATGTTAATCTTGATTTATCTTGTATTATTCCGAAATAATTATTCTAGTATGGATCGATGTATACTCCTTTATTACCGCAAAATCTAGGGTTATGATAGATCACACCGATGACGCCACGACTGAAGCATGGGGCGCAGCGTGCGCGATATTCCGATTCCTGACTATCGCTGGGTTAGCAAGTTGTAGTCCGTGAATATTACTAAAATTACACTTTTTGTTGAGTGAGCATGTGCAACCACTTAAAGGTAAAATATTCACTCTGCTCCCTCTGACTAATTACAGAAGTAACTATTTTGTGCCCGTGAGCGCGCGGTCCGGACGCGTCTGTCTCTCTGCGATATTGGGTCTCTCGATGAACGAATATGAAAACTAGGAAGATACAAAGAAAATCAACGATCTAAATTAAATCGCAACTAATTGTAAAATCAGCTGATAAACTCTAAATGTAGCACACTTTATGGAGTCACTTAGAATTGGAGTCAGATAAAATTATTAATGGAGACAGATTTAAAATGAGATATCAATAAATTAAGAGAACTTCACCAAAATGCTGAAAAGGCTTACACGCAGAATTCCTTTTGACCAAGTCATTAGTATCCGGTTTTTGGGCTAATGGATGTAAATTTACTCCTCCTTGAACTGCCACCTTAACGTGGTGGAGGGGTTTGAGTACCCGAATGAACCTAGGAGCTATGTTGTCCGGGGCTATATGCCCCTGGTAGGGTCTCCCAAGGCAAACAGGTCCTAGGGGACGGGTCAGACTAAGAGCAGTTCAAAAACCCCTTATGACGACAAAGAAAACGAGGACCGTGACGTCGCCCGGTACGGCGCAGCCGGGGCCCCACCCTGGAGCCAGGCCTGGGGTTGGGGCTCGTATGCGAGCGCCTGGTGGCTGGGCCTTCCCCCACGGGGTCCGGCCGGGCTCAGCCCGAAGGAGCGACGTGGGGACACCTTCCCGTGGGCCCACCACTCACAGGAGGGACTGTAAGGGGCCGGTGCGGAGAAGATCGGGCAGCAGTCGAAGGCAGGGGCCTAGACAACCCGATCCCTGGACATGGAAACTGGCTCTTGGGACATGGAATGTCACCTCACTAGCGGGGAAGGAGCCTGAGATTGTGCGTGAGGTTGAGAGGTTCTGACTAGAGATAGTCGGAATCACCTCTACGCACGGCTTGGGCTCTGGAACCACACTCCTCGAGAGAGGATGGACTCTTCACCACTCTGGAGTTGCCCATGGTGAGAGGCGGCGGGCTGGTGTGGGTTTGCTTATAGCCCCCCAGCTCTGCCGCCATGTGTTGGAGTTTACCCCGGTGAACGAGAGGGTCGTTTCCCTGCGGCTTCGGCTCAGGGATAGGTCTCTCACTGTTGTTTGTGCCTACGGGCCGAACGGCAGTGCAGAGTACCCGGCCTTTTTGGTGTCCCTGGGAGGGGTGCTGGAAAGTGCTCCGACTGGGGACTCCGTCGTTCTACTGGGGGACTTCAACGCCCACGTAGGCAATGACAGTGACACCTGGAGGGGCGTGATTGGGAGGAACGGCCCCCCTGATCTGAACCCGAGTGGTGTTCAGTTATTGGACTTCTGTGCTAGTCACGGTTTGTCCATAACGAACACCATGTTCAGGCATAAGAGTGTCCATCAGTGCACATGGCACCAGGACACTCTAGGTCGTAGGTCAATGATCGACTTTGTGGTCATTTCATCTGACCTGCGGCCGTATGTCTTGGACACTCGGGTGAAGAGAGGGGCGGAGCTGTCAACTGATCACCACCTGGTGGTGAGTTGGATCCGATGGCGGGGGAGGAAGCTGGACAGACCCGGTAGACCCAAGCGTACTGTAAGGGTCTGCTGGGAACGTTTGGCCGAGCCCCCTGTCAGAGAGATCTTCAACTCCCACCTCCGGCAGAACTTCGACCGGATCCCGAGGGAGGCTAGAGATATTGAGTCCGAATGGACCATGTTCTCCACCTCCATTGTCAAAGCTGCCGCTCGGAGCTGTGGCCGTAAGGTCTCCGGTGCATGTCGAGGCGGCAATCCCCGAACTCGGTGGTGGACACCGGAAGTAAGGGATGCCGTCAAGCTGAAGAAGGAGTCCTATCGGGCCTGGTTGGCTTGTGGGACTCCTGAGGCAGCTGACATGTACCGGCAGGCTAAGCGGACTGCAGCCCGGGTGGTTGTGGAGGCAAAAACTCGGGCCTGGGAGGAGTTCGGTGAGGCTATGGAAAAGGACTATCGGCTGGCCTCGAAGAGATTCTGGCAAACCGTCCGACGCCTCAGGAGGGGGAAGCAGTGCCCTACCAACGCTGTTTACAGTGGCGATGGGCGGCTGTTGACCTCAACTGGGGATATCGTCGGACGGTGGAAGGAATACTTTGAGGATCTCCTCAATCCCGCCATCACGCCTTCCATTGAGGAAGCAGAGGCTGGGGGCTCAGAGGAGGACTCGTCCATCACCCGGGCTGAAGTCACCGAGGTGGTCAAGAAACTCCTCGGTGGCAAGGCACCGGGGGTGGATGAGATCCGCCCTGAGTACCTCAAGTCTCTGGATGTTGTGGGGCTGTCTTGGCTGACACGCCTCTGCAACAACGCGTGGCGGTCGGGGACAGTGCCTCTGGGATGGCAGACCGGGGTGGTGGTCCCTCTTTTTAAGAAGGGGGACCGGAGGGTGTGTTCCAACTACAGGGGGATCACACTTCTTAGCCTCCCCGGGAAAGTCTATGCCAGGGTACTGGAGAGGAGAATACGGCCTATAGTAGAACCTCGGATTCAGGAGGAACAGTCTGGTTTTCGTCCGGGCCGTGGTACACTGGACCAGCTCTATACCCTCTACAGGGTGCTGGAGGGTTCATGGGAGTTTGCCCAACCAGTCCACATGTGTTTTGTGGATTTGGAGAAGGCATTCGACTGTGTCCCTCGCGGCATCCTGTGGAGGGTGCTCGGGGAGTATGGGGTCCGGGGTCCTTTGCTAAGGGCTGTCCGGTCCCTGTACGACCAAAGCAGGAGTTTGGTCCGCATTGCCGGCAGTAAGTCAGACTTGTTCCCGGTGCATGTTGGACACCGGCAGGGCTGCCCTTTGTCGCCGGTTCTGTTCATAATTTTTATGGACAGAATTTCTAGGCGCAGCCAGGGGCCGGAGGGTGTCAGGTTTGGGGACCACGCGGTTTCGTCTCTGCTCTTTGCGGATGACGTTGTCGTGTTGGCCCCTTCTAACCAGGACCTCCAGCATGCACTGGGACGGTTTTCAGCCGAGTGTGAAGCGGCTGGGATGAGGATCAGCACCTCCAAATCCGAGGCCATGGTCCTCAGTCGGAAAAGGGTGGTTTGCCCTCTTCAGGTTGGTGGAGAGTTCCTGCCTCAAGTGGAGGAGTTCAAGTATCTAGGGGTCTTGTTCACGAGTGAGGGGAGGATGGAACGGGAGATTGACAAACGGATCGGTGCAGCTTCTGCAGTAATGCGGTCGATGTACCGGTCTGTTGTGGTGAAGAAAGAGCTAAGCCGTAAGGCGAAGCTCTCGATTTACCGGTCAATCTACGTTCCTACTCTCACCTATGGTCATGAGCTTTGGGTCATGACCGAAAGGACAAGATCCCGGATACAGGCGGCCGAAATGAGTTTTCTCCGCAGGGTGGCTGGGCGCTCCCTTAGAGATAGGGTGAGGAGCTCAGTCACTCGGGAGGAACTCGGAGTAGAGCCGCTGCTCCTCCACATCGAGAGGGGTCAGTTGAGGTGGCTCGGGCATCTGTTCCGGATGCCTCCTGAGCGCCTTCCCGGGAAGGTGTTTCGGGCATGTCCAACCGGGAGGAGGCCCCGGGAAAGACCTAGGACACGCTGGAGGGACTATGTCTTCCGGCTGGCCTGGGAACGCCTCGGTGTCCCCCCGGAAGAGCTGGAGGAAGTGTCTAGGGAGAGGGAAGTCTGGGCATCTCTGCTTAGACTGCTGCCCCCGCGACCCGGCCCTGGATAAAGCGGAAGAAGATGGATGGATGGATGGATGGATGGATGTAAATTTACAGTGGTGACCTCGACGTGATCTCCCGGTGGCGAGTGTCTTTTCAGCTAAATATTGGGATTGCCACAAGCGAGAGGTTTGATCTTCTTCTATTTCTTCAGCTGTTATGGTAAGTCCATTCTTATTTGCCTTTTAGAAATGTTGGGAGTGTATAGTACTGAATACTGTATAAATCTGATGGGGCGTGAAAATTTGACAACCATATTGCTTATCAGGGACATGAAAGCAACAGCTTAGAGTAGAAATGATATCCCTTGCTTTAAAATTCTCCTTGTTTGCACACGCAGCAAGAGAGGAAATTTTATTTCTGTACTCAAGAGAGCTCTGTAAATTAAAACCTTGAATTCTGAGGAAAATGTCCAGTTACATTTGTTAATTTGCTTTGCTGCAACAACGCGACAAAGAAAAAGAACAAATGGTCACGTTAACTTGTGAATGAAATCTTGTGAGTAGATGAGCTAAAATATCATTGAAATGATCTCACTGGAATCCTTTGTGTGTAAAATGTGAAGGTGGA
The DNA here is from genome assembly GCA_033150135.1 of Gobio occitaniae. Taxonomy (NCBI): domain Eukaryota; kingdom Metazoa; phylum Chordata; class Actinopteri; order Cypriniformes; family Gobionidae; genus Gobio; species Gobio occitaniae. The sequence continues at coordinate 5,783 of JARQWZ010001977.1, read as the reverse complement.
CAAAACTGGTTCAGGTCTGATGTCACAATTACAAATGTCTTATAAAATATAGCGTTTACTATGGTCTTACTTCAGACTTAGCAATCACTGCACTTTTGTGTGTTTATTAATGTCTCAGAAGAGACTGAGAAAATTAACAGACCAAAGAGAATCTTTGTCTTTCTCCATCAGACCTGTGTTTGTCAAACCTTCCTTTTCATATGCAAATAGATTTTTCTAAAGAATGCAATTGATAACTTCTCAGCCTAAAACAAGAAAATTGTGCCCAATTCTATATTGTGTAGTCACAAAAATCTTTGAATTGAGCAATGATTTGATCTGTGCTCTCAGTGTTTGCAGTTTCTTGAACGTTCACAGCAACTAAGTTTATAACTGGTCTCCAGTTGGTCTTGTTGCTGTGCACACAATGATCAGGCCAGCACAGCAGCAGCTGCAGGGCCAATCTAAAGATCAGTGAGATGATAACAGATTATTATGGACAAATGACTCAGCAGAGATCCTCTTGAGACCAGCAAATAAAATTATTATTTAATTCATACTATTTTAATATAATATGATTTATATTATGATTATAATGTAAATTATATTATAAATGCCAGAAATGGTTTTAATCTCAGGATAATTCAGCATTATTTAGAAGAGGAAAGAATGTTGGGAAAGTATGAGAAGGATTAGAAGGTAGAAAGATGGGATGTGCAAGAAGGGAAACAAGAGCATTATTAGTGTTGAAATGATGGGAAGGAGAATATAAATGGTTAAAGAAAGAATTGTTAAGGAAGAAACTGAAGACAAAAAAAACCTAAAGAGAAAGAACTTCTGTTCCTTCTATTTGTGCAAGAATTGAAATGAGAAAAATTACAATGCCCAGTTAAGTGAGTGACCTGATTGTTGTAACTTGAATAGGTTGAATTCAGGCAAGGCCTAATAATTTACATTTCATTGATCTGCAGCCCAATGAGAAAGGGGAGGTACAAGTTCCCTTTCGAAAGGGAACTCGCACTGCGTCAGCTTTTGCTTACGCTACGGGGAACGCCTCCAGCGTGACAGGTGCCTGAAATCACTATCAAAAAACGTCAATCCTATTGACCGGCGACAGCCTATGATGTCATCAAGGCGCGACCAGGAAGTATATAAGGGCGCCTTGCCAACATGACAGTATCTTTTCGTCTTCAGGGACTGTTTTGCCTGTTTCGCTATTGGGAAGCATCAACAGAGAAATGAAGTGTGCGAAGAAGCAGCGACATTTCCGCAGGTGCGTGGATCCGTGCAACAGGTATCTTACACCTGATGACACACACACACTCTGCGTGTACTGCCTGGGGGAAGAGCACACACGGGATGTTCTCGAGGGAGCATCCTGTGCGAACTGTGAGCGTTTTCCCATGAGAACGCTCCGCTCTCGTCTGGCTCTCTTCTCGAGGGGAGAGAGCTCAGCAGCTGGGAACGGCCCCGCTCGTGCTGAGGCTGAGCGGCGGCTACAGACTTGGGGTTCCCAGCTGGATCTGGCTCGTCGTCTGGAGACCGGTGTAGTGTTGGCAGACAACGAGCCAGATCGCGAGGGGCGGACCTCGGAGGAGGAGCAGGATTTGGGCTCCTCCTCCTCGTCCGCTGCTTTTCCATTCGAGCAGAGGATGGTTGAGGAGGCGAATGAAGTGCCTGAGGCTGAGGCTTCTCAACCACCCTGTCCCATGTATGGGGAGCTGTTGGAGGTTATGGAGCGTGCTGCAGGTAGACTGGAGAGAGGTGTGCGTCCGAGTAGGCTGGACGACCGTTTTCTCTCCGCCCATGACCAACCAGCTCCCGGGAGCCTTCCATTCTTTCCCGATCTCCACCAAGAGATCGCGAGAGGATGGAAGAAACCTTATTCAGCCCGGATCCATCGACATCAGCGGGCTAATTTCGCTGATGTCGAGGGATTGCCCGAGGCGGGATACGTGGCGCTGCCGCCCGTAGACGAGGCGTTTGCGAACTACCTCGCCTCCGGGCGGCTATCGACATTAAGGGCTCCCACCCTGCCGTCTGAACCTCTCAGGACGACTGCGCGCCTGAACGGCAGGGCATACATGTCGGCGGGTCATGCCGGGGCAGCCTTACACACAATGGCGGTGTTACAGGCTTACCAGGCAGACCTGCTGGGGGACCTCGATCAGGGGGTGGGTCTGACCCCTGAGGCGGTAGCCGAGTTGCGCCGGTCCACAGATCTGTCTCTCCGGGCCACCAAGCAAACCGCTTTCGCCATCGGTCGTTCGATGGCGGCGATGGTGGCCATGGAGAGACATCTGTGGCTCAACCTGGCGGACATCGGGGGGAAAGAGAGAACCTTTCTCCTCAATGCCCCGGTATCGCCCTCTGAACTTTTTGGCACCTTCATAGAGGCGGTGGTGGGTAAGTTCAGAGAGGCGAGGGCGCGCTCGGCGGCATTTAGGACATGCATACCGCGGAGGTCCGGGACAGCGCCCAGGCAGTCGGGTGTCCCGCTCCCATCTCAGTCTGAGGACTGGAGACAGGGGCAGCGAGCCAGCGTTGCCTCTCGAGCGCCCCCGCCGCGGAGGAGCGGGACGCAGAAGAGGCGGGACACCCGCAACCGGAAGAGGAAGGAAGCCGGGGCTGGCAACCGGGACCAGCATAGGCAGCAGACTCCGCCCCCGAGGGCGCGGAGATGAATGCTGCTTTTCCCTTCCTCTCACGTTCTCCCCGGGCGCTTTACATCAGGCCGGTGGGCCTATGATGGGCAGGAAATGTAAGATTCTGACGGCCCGCCTGGCTTGGTTGTCGAAGCGCCCCCCTCAGGTCGGCGGGCGGATACTAGCTTGGTGGCTGGATTGACGCACCGCGAGGAGCGATTGGTGAGTCCCCCTCTATGAGGGTGAAACATTTTCAAAACTATGTTTTTGAGGACTTTGTGACCGTCGCTCCCCTGAGCGGGTGTGGGGGAGAGTTTGGATCATCACGGGATGTCGCAGGGCCTTCAGCTCCCCGTGAGTAAGCTAAGAACGATCTTCTTTGCAACATTATGTGGTTGTGTGTGTATGCCTCACTTTTGCTAGTAGAGTCTTGCTGCCTCTCCGTGTTATTTTTCCCACTATGTGGGTGATTAATTCGCGCTCTCGCCCGAGGGCTTGTAGTGTAGAGGGCTAGCTGTGTTTTCCTAGCGTAAAAGTGGGAAGTAGCTGAAGACCGGGTACGCGCTAATGCGCGAGCTGTAGTGAGATCTGCGTCCAGCTTTGCGGGGCTTTGGGAAAAGGGGTTTCGGGGCCTCAGTGTGTAATATTAGAGGTAATAATATTTATTTCCCGAGCCCTGAGTAGATCTAGTGCCGCACCACTTGGCCTAGGCTTTGTCAAGGATGGGGGCGTTCCGTTTTAATGAAGGTTGTTTGCCCCTGGCCTGTCTTTTGATATAAGAACATGGCATGGTTTATGCATCCTTGTTTCAGCCTCCTCTTGTTACAGAGTCGTCCGGCCAAGGCCCGCCCCTTTCTCTGCGTTCCGGGGGAGTAACGCAGTCGGGGTGTTGCAGCAGACAGCGACTTTGCCAGTGGTCGTGGGGCGGAGTGAAGCGTCTTTCGCTGGTTTGCGATTAGACTTTATCTGCCGTTTCCGCCTCTCAGAGCTTGGTGGCCGCCATCTTTTGGCGGCCCTCGGCCTCTTCCTGCAGGATGTTCGGCCGGTGGGTTCTATATTTTCTAAGAAAAGGTATTGTTTCACCCTTGCTCTATGTCTCTGCTCCACCTCCTTTAGGGCTCGGGTTGAATTGAACATCGGATAAACCTCTGTGGAGGTTCTGGTCGGATGCTCCCCTGAGGCCCGAGCATTGCCAATGGCTGACGCCCTCGCACTTATGGATGGCCGCTGCATGGAAAGTAAGACAGCCGCCCCGAGGGAGGTGACGTAAGTTGTACTCCCCTCGCTTTAGAGGGTCTTTGTTTAAGCACTTTCGCTGAGTACACCGCTGTTGGCAATGTGATTAGGTCCATGTTTGTAGGCGCTGCCCGAGAGACTGCGCCGTCCTGGGGGCCCTAGGACACGGCGATGCAGTTGTCCCTAGCTGCCTCTGGGATGGAGCCAGCCCCAGGTGAGGGCATAGGAGCCAGCTGGTTGTTAGTAGCCAGCTTGGACAGTCTGGGCAGTTGGACTTCAGAACAGGTAGTAGGCGTCAACCGGCCTCCCTGCAAGGAAGTCTCGACGCCGTGGCCCACGAGTAGGCCCTGGAGGATCTTCTCCACTGGTGTCGACGTCAGCAGTAACTTCATCAGTGATCTGGATTTCCAGGCTTTGTCAGCAGCAGACAGCTGCCGCCAGCCCAGGCGTAGCAGCCAGCCTTCTTAGGGCCGCCCTGAGGGGTAGGCTCCTGGTTTGGGTTACCTTCGCTCAGGTGGTAGGCCCGATTGGCCTCCCTGAGGGCCTGCTGTGGTCAGCAGTCGCTGCCTGGTCTCCCCGAGGGGGCACCACTGGCATTGAGTCCCTCGATGGCTGGTATGAGCTGCTAGTAGGCGCTGTATGGCTAGCACGAGTGCTAGTAGGTAGTAGGCCTCAACCGGCCTCCCTGAGTGCAGCCGCTGAGGCGGTGACCATGAAGTGCTATGAGTAGCACATTCTGGCTATGGGCGGCACGCTCTGCTATCAGGTGGAGGCATTAAGCCTCCCTGAGATCGTTCCCCGGTCCCCAGGTTCGGTAACGGATCGTAGCATGGGATGCTATCAGGCAAGCTGCACGGGGCTTCCCTGAGGGGATTTGCGTGGAGTAGTAGGCCCACGTGGCCTCCTCTGAGGGCACGCTCCTGTCTCATGGTCTCTGGATAGTTCCAGTCACTGAGCAGAGGGCTGTGACGGAGAAATGCCCGGCATTTTTGCAGGTGGTAGGCCCGTTAGGCCTCCCTGATGATGCGAGTCCCTATCTTCCCTGCTACCTCGAGGGCTAGCGCGACTGCAATCAGGTTTCAGGCCCGTATGGCTTTCCTGAGGGCGAGCTCCGCTGTTGGACACGCGAGCAGTTGGCACGGGTTACCAGCTGGAGGCTCCTCTCGGCCTCCATGGGGAACGAGTTCCCCTGGCGGGAACGCACAACTGGCTTTACTCTGACAGCTAGTGGTCACCCGCTATCAGGCGCCGGTCTCTGGCCGTTCGCGAGACCTGGAAGCGGTGTTCTTACCCTAGCACGACGAGACGTTACTGCTGCTATGCGGTCCCCACGGGAGGGGACTTTCATAGTTTGCCTACTGCATGGCTACCTACCATGCAGGCTTATGAGCTCCTCTCGACTGAGGGTCTACTCTGAGCTTACGGCCGCTTGGCGCTGGTTGAGGGTTGTAGGCCCCTTGGGGCCTCCCTGGCATAATCAGCCTGTAAGGCTTCTGGCCTCCTAAGCACGTTTTAAAGTAGGTGCTTGGTAGATCCGAGGATCGAGCGGCTAAACTCCCCTCGCTAGCAAGGGTTATATAGCACTTCGCTGAGAGCTGCTCTCCGGGATAACCCGTCTCTGAGATCCGGCTAGTGGATGTTACTGCCTTTCTTGCAGCACCCTAGCGGGATGCCTCTTCGGAGGCGAGTACCAGAGGCTCTGTACTATACAGACAGGGTTGACCGTATTATGTGTCCCACATTAGTCTGGGTCACCTGGTCAGGTCTCCCTGGTGGCATTCGGTGAGAACCTCCCAAATAGTGACTGGCATAGGGTTCCCTCGTAGTTCCCTTGCCACGTTCCCTTAAAGGAACCCCTTCTAAGTCGAATGGGTGGTTCCAGGCCTTCGAGCAGGGCCTGGGAAGGACCTCATGTGTGTGAAG